>QOVE01002812.1:8035-18196 GCA_003521275.1 Tricholoma sp. MG99
CGATTGGGCGTGATAGTTCGTACCCGGTCCGAGATTGAAGGCTTCTAACCACGAGATCAACGAACTGTTCAAAATGTCGACAAGTCAAGTCGGAAACATCTGCACATTCTCCTAATTGTTCCGAGAGCGGGATTAACACCCGGAGTTGGTTCATGGCAGAGACGCCAGCGGTATGGACGAGGCAGGCTTTTCCCGCAAGTGCACCGTGAATCAAGGGGGTGGTTCGGGAGATTCGTCCGGAAGAATATGGAATCAGTCCCCATTGAGCTAAACAAGCTACGATATTGATTAGAGCTCTCGTCTAGCAGTGTGAATAAAACAGAAGAGTAGCTGAGAGGATGCCAGGTCAGGCCTACCAATGAGAACCTACGCATGACATCAGTAGCCGAATTCGTCTGGTGCCTCGCTAAATGACAGACCACTCACGAATTAACAAAAAAAAGAGTAGGCTAGCCTCAGACAGTGCAGAAATGGGGTCGCAAGAATAAAAAATAAATTATCATTATAAGCGAAGAGAGCAAACGCGAGGAAATCCCAAGCAGAATGGCCCAGTACCAATAATTCATTTGTCTTGTATACACAACATGCAATGCGCGATTGGTGGGTGAGGATCCGATCTATGAATATAAAAATAACGCATATATATCGGATGAGGAGAGCAGAGGAAAGTAGTAAAGCAAACGGCTTAGAAAGGTCAAGCAGGCAAGCATTTGCGTCAGACAAAACGATCGAGAAAATTAGCATTATTCTGGTGTCGTAACACGCTCCCTGGGCATAAGCCGCATAACATGGGATTATCTATTTGCTTGACTGGACGAAGCCTTTGCCTGAATAGCCCTCTGAGGAGATTCCTGCACAACGCGAGTCAAGGTCGGGTGTGGAATGAAAATGGTAGGGATACATACCAGTTATGGGGTTGAGGTTCATCTCCCGTGCACGAACGTTGGAAGCTTCCTCCCACTCTTTCGTCATGGTCTTTGGTGGGGGTTCAGCTAGGTAAACGAAAGGACGCAAGCAGGGAAAAATCGTCAGGAAAAGCACCAAGAACGAATGGGAATCACCCACCCCATAGCCGGACAACAGAGGCCACCACAGTCCCCACACCAACAAGAGCCGCTGTAGCCAGCAGAATCTTGAGGTTATCCCCAGGTTGGCTCGTCGGTGCCCGAGGGCCGTGCGGACCAAATGCCACGTAATAAGCTACACCAAACCAGAAACGGGATTAGCCCCCTCTCCCCACCCTTACCCAACAGAAAAAGCCTAAAGCCGAGAACGCACCAGCCTTTTTCTCGTCAAGCGACAGCTCCTTCCAGTCCTTCTTCTGCAGTTCCTCCAACTGCTCATGGACTGTCACCTTCTCCTCACTCGTCAGAGTCGCCCACTGTGCCTCGACATTGGACAGCGGGATCACGACCGTTTTAGTGGCGGGAGATGTCGATGAACCGACGACGTGTGCGGAAGGATTCGCTGTCGTGGTGAGTGTGCGGATGCGACACGAATGAGGCCTGGAATAACGCGCCAGGCGAAGGGCAGTCTGCATTTGTGCGAGCGACGTAGTGACTGGAAGGGTGGATACAAAATGTCGCCCTTTTGGATGGGTGGGGGGGTGAAAATTGAAACACACGGAGGCACAAACAGCGCAATTCGGCTTTCGGAGGAAGCCGGGTGAATCCATCACTTCGGCCTCCCCGGTCACGCTACTTGCAGCTACATCGTTTTATACGTATACTGATACTACTACTATTTCGTACAGTGAACAAGAAGGTTCAGATGGAGCACTGATGCAAAGACAAAGCGAATACATTGCGATAATTAGATCAAGTTGCAGCATCAACACCTGGGCAATCACGAGAGATGTGGCTAGTCATAGACATGTTAGTGCCTATATGATAGCTGCCTCACGAACAATACTCACCCTTCAGATCCGCACGTATAACAGGCACGTTTTTGAGGCTGGGGGCAGTCCTTGCTGATATGGCCCTAAATACACTTGAGATCCAACCGAAAAAAAAATTGTACATGAATCGACTCACAACCCCAGAGCAATTGTAGCATTTCGACCCCTGAACGCAGTCACGAGATAAGTGGCCCACACCACCGCAAGTATAACTGAGGAGGTACAGCGATCATGATCATGAGTACCCGCGCGGACATCAATGAATATTTAAACCTCGAGCTTACCAAGTTTTCTGACTTCCCCCGAAAGATCCTCCTCCAAAAGAACCGTAACCTCCACCAGCACCGCCAGCTCCAGAACTAGGGCAGTCGCGCGCAAGGTGGCCGACCTTTCCGCAACGGTAGCACTCGCCACCGCCACCGCCACCTCTCGAATATCCTCCGCCTGAGCCTCCACCAGAGTATCCTCCCCCGGTGCCTGCGTCAGGACAATCACGAGACTATGAATATACGGTAAGGGGAGTATTCAAGATGTGACTATTGAACTTACGATGTGTCCTTCTAGACCACACTTGTAACACGACTTCGGCTTGGCTTCCATAGTGCAGTCGCGAGAGACGTGTCCCTCAGCACCGCCTGTGAACGAAGAACCATTAACATGTGTCAGTAACACGATCTTTATGGAAAAAGACTGACAGTTGTAGCTATTCAATGACATGCAAATGTTAGTACTACACAGCAGATAGACTCCAGGACGATCTTGCAGAATTTACCATGTTGGTGTGCCAGCCTTGGGGCAATTAGCAGCTTGGTGGCCGACTGTAAGAAAATTTGCAACGTTGATCGGAGAGTGATGTATTTTTTTTTGGCAGAAGCATTATATTTTGAAACGCGCAATGCAGTAAACGACAGGAAACGAGGTGGGGAAGAAACAGAGCGGCCAACGTCAGCACCGCACCACACGCACACAAGAAACGGGGACAAGGGAACGAAGGAAGTAACTAGTCATTGTAAGAAAAATGGCCTTGTTGAAACCATCCTCCCTACGCAAACGAGTGTACTGGAATGGGGGAAGAGTCAACAGGACACCACGCACAGCCGCCACAATTAAAACATCCTCTTGCTCCTGACATTGTCAACTTTTCTTTGAGAAATTTGCGTTCGCAAGATTCTGAAACACAGCAAGACCACCACAGAAAAGGGGCGCCAAAGGAGAAAAAAAGTCAGATGCGGGTCATTCTCGTTGTATTTTGAGGTGAAACTCGTGTTATGACCACAGACATGGCACAGGGCAACGCACTTTTTGGCGACGATAAAAGTTCTGGGATGGGAGTGGTGGAGTGAAAAGAGAGACAACAAAATTTCTAACAATCAGGATCGAGAAAAAGGTTTTCACAGATTGCTTATGTAACGCTGACTCACCGACAGAACCACTCCGAGTCGTTTCCCATGTCCTCCCTGTCTGATAACCGACTGACTCTGACTCGACACTTGGCTGATTAGGCTTTTGGAATTCGATTTTCAGCACGAGGTGCAGGAACGTACACGTGTTTGCTGGGTTCATCAAGATAATTGCCTTCTAGTGCGCGGAAAAGGAGAAGTTGAAAACGAGTCAGCACACAAAACTTGCATGACTCCAAGCTCACGCGCCCACGGCCCTTTCGAATTCTGATCCCCGTCAATCTACTTCTTTGAGGTCTTTTTCTTGGGTCTCGTCGTCGACAAACCCACTGGCACGCAGTGCAACCACCATCCGAAAGCTAGCCAAACTCACATCTCTAGTTTCCAGTCGGTCATCTTGAGACCCTTTCTGTACTTGTGGCAGAATACATCGCTTCTCAGGCTTGTTCTTCAACAGTATTCACTAACGTCCTTTGAATAGCTTGGGCTGCTACTCGGAATTAGCGCAAGTTCGACCGCCTTAGGCAACTTCTCGCACCTCTGGAAGCCACCCTTTATGGAGAGTAAGACTAGCTCGTTTTTCGAGTGTTGACCACTCCTTCAATGAAGGCAAGTCTATCAAAATTTGATCCCAGTTGCCAATGCCGCCATCATGATCGCTGATCCAGTCCGGTAGAGCGCATCTGCAATCTGATAATCATGAAGCCGGGTGGACCACCGATGGGTCCAGTGGAGCTCGTCTCCTACATCTGTTGGAGAACCTCAGTAAAAACCATGACGACCTGCTCTTAGACTCGGAGATTGAGAATAATAAATTATTTTTCTTTGTATCTCAGTAAAATCAAGACGCTTTACGTCTTGAAATTCGTTGTCTGGCTACGGGAGACTAAAGACGCGTAGGGAAGGGTACCGCACAGTAAGGATATAATACAAGTGAAAGAGTTGAAACAATGTCAAGCACAAGGAAAATGAAAGGAGCGTGTATCCTACTTAAAAGGATCAGAAGTCTATAAGGACTGTGTATACTCTGTAGATGAAACGAAAGTCTGTGAGGAGCGTCTATAGTAAGGGTAGTAAGATTCTACATTATCTAGAATTGTACAATATTGGGAGGAAATCGAATTCAGTTGTCGACGTTCGGGTCCTCCGTCAGACGTATCACCTTCAACGGCAAACTTGGGAGGCCAGGCCGGCCTTTCTCTACGGGAGCAGCAATGAAGCTCGACTCCCAAACGATCTCTTTGTCTGGCAGCGCAAACCGGAACTTTGACAAGAGACTGCACAATACCACCTCTTTACAGATATAGCAAGCTCATCAGCGATGTATAAACATGGAAAGTCAACTGTCACGCACTCATCTCGAGGATAGAATATTTGACCCCGCTGCAGAGTATTCAAGTTGAGTAGATTAGTAGAGGGCTTTCATGATATTCGCAGCACACTCACATGCACGCTCGGGTACCACCCATGAACGTCATCCTTCACAACCAGGATAATTAAGCGCAGATCCTCGAGATCAAAACAACAAGACCTACAGGCTGGAATAAGCACCAGGGGTTGGAGCGTCGATCACTGAGTCGGGAAGAGGCGACAGCCACCGTTCAGGCTTCCATTCGCATGCATCGGATCCCCACACATCAGGATCACGATTAGCGTTGAGGATAGAAATCAAGATGGTCGTGCCCTTCGGAATGACCACTTCATGCATCTCACGGCCGTCGATGCCCATAATTGGAGTAGACAGCGGCACGACAGCATCTTGTTGTGCCCTGCAATTGAAACATAAGTGAATAAACCGGGATGACATAACTCTAGTTTTCGTACGTCCGGACCTGCATCGCAAGAGGAGGGTAGCTGTCGAAGATCCCGATCAATATCTACAATGAACCTCAGTGTTTCAATGAACCTACAGTCGGAGCGTCTCTCGGCAGATGGCATCGAGGAATGGGAGCGAAACTAGGTCATCGTATGATAGTTCGTGTCCTCCGTTCTCCATAATAGCGCCCGCTATCTCCTCCTGGAGTCGGCCTTGGACTTCTTGGTGTTCCGCCAAAATGTGAAGAATACGCGAAAGCGCACTCGATGTGGTATCCGTTGCTGCAAAAAGGAAAGTCCTAACATGGAGCATTCAGGTTTGTTAAAGTCACCGATCATAAAGTAAGGAATTACGCACGACATCTGTCAGGAATCAGGTATTGTGTCAGTAAAAGTTACTCGGTTGCCGTAGATGACATTTTACCTGTCCCACAATTTCCGAGTCGCTTAACCTGTCTTCTTCGGACGCTTCCATGTTTCCCTTCACTAACAAAACAGTTGATGTGAGTCAAGAAAAAAATCATGTAAATTGCACATACTCAAGGCGCTAATGATGTCTTGTGCTTTCCCAGTCTTTGATTTGCCCTCTTCCTGCAGTGCACGTTTCTTCGCCTCAAAAATCCCGACTGATGCATTATGCATGACATCGACAATGTGTCGTAATCGCTTGACAATGCGGAAAGGAAGCAGATCAACTATGAATCTGCGGAAACTGGGGGGGCCGAGTTTGACCAGCAGAGGGAGAAACATCTGGAAAATCACCACTGGGGCGATCGCAGTCCTGTAAACATGAATTTTAGCTATGTCATCACAGCGGCACTGGCAACACATACGGTATTTGCTTGACGGCGACACTGACCGGATGAACATCCAAGTCATCCGCCAGCGGATCCATTGAGCACCCAAGGCCACTTCGGGCGACTAATTCAAGTGCGGTTCGTGAAAGCCATTTGAGGGCGTCGATCTACAGTTGTGTTAGTGAGAAATATTAAAATATTATCATGGCAACTACCTCTTGTGTACCGTCTGCTATCTTCGATTCCAAAGTGTGACAAAGCTGAGAGAATAAGTGATTTCTTATTGGTTTCTACGATGAAAAAGAAATGAATTTACCCTGCCCGTCACCTCATAGAATGTAGGAACTGCGGAGAACGTATCAAAATATCGTAATAAGGATGGAAGCAGTACTTACCCATGTCGCGCAGATGCGCCGTAGAAAAAACAGGATTTAGCATTTTCCTCTGCTTGCGGTGGCGGTCGCCTTAATCATCAACGAGATGAGTCTCGAATGAAAGAGCAGGTGGTAAGGGATATACCAAACGTCGACAGAAGGCCATCGCCGTATAAGAGGCTGTTGGTGCTGCCAGTGCGAACATGCATACATAAATATTTGAGCACTGTACTAGTTATCCGCACTTACATAAAACTTGAAGGGGATTTTTGAAATACAGTTTGATCCTGCATCTGTCGTCGGCGGATGGAAACAAGCAAAATTGTGTATCTCAACAAACCTTCAGCACGATATGATACAACGCCTTCGGGTCAGAAACATAAAGAAACTGGAGCTGAAGGGTGGTTCATGAGCATGTTGTGCTTGCTACCATGAGCAAGACCATACTTACCCCGAGAGGCATGTTGATTCGGACCATTCCGCCGACTGTTTGAGGATATCAATGCGCCATCGGCGAGATCCAAGACAAAATAAAAAACATACACTTCTGTCTGAGCTCCGCGTGAAAGGCCCACGCATGGTCGTTAAATAATTGCGAAAAATTACCTAGTGGCAAGTCGTGCATGAGGCTAAAGGCATGAAATACAACAAAGCGCTCACCCTTTAGCAATGAGGGCGCAACTGGGGCGGGAATATTGTGAATGTCCGTTTTGGCCACTATGCGAAGCAGGATGCGCCATGCAATAGCAAAAACGGCACACGCAACGACCCCCTGAGCTATGTAAGACAGCATGGTAGAAGGGGCGAGGGGGGTAGGAATTTGGGAAGCCAAGTCTCCATCAAGGAGATCTCACTGCTGGTTTTAACGAAGATCTGCTAGTGCCAAACGCAGCGCCAACTTCAAGAAAAAAATATGTCGTCATGCAGGAATGCCGAATTCAGTCCGGAGATATCTGTTATCAGTTCGAAACGACCGAATAGTAAAATATGCCTGGTAGGGTAAGCATTGGTGACTCAGAAGCCTGCCAGAGTGACATGATTCAAACTAAACTTGGAGCTGAACGTTGCTGAACGATGGAGCATAGACTCGGACAAGAAGCTCATCAAACTAACTTACAAAAAAGTAGCGCAGCCTGAGTCCAGTAGAACTCGAAGCATACGTCATCGGAGGTGTCCTCGCCGAGGAACTCCATTTGTGTCATGATCATCGAGTACAGCCGAAGCGGAATTAGCAGTAACGAGTAACGGTAGCATATATCGAGATCCACTCGCCGGTGCTTAAGTGCGTGAGAGCTACGCGGCAGAGCGACGGTTCCATCTGCCTGGAATGCTGCACTGGCAGTTTAGCATCAAAACTCCTAGAGTGTTCAATTTTTGGTCTGGACCGGAACGATAGTGAGTGTCCAAAAACTGTCCAAAAATATTGTTCCTCGGCCTCAAAAACTTCACCGTGACTCGAGCGCCAACGTTTAGACTATTACAAACCAGTTGTTTCCTGGACCACGAAATGATGACGACGGCGGCCGATACGTGATGGTGAACATAAACTTGAAGCTGCATACTAAGATGCATAAGTTACAGCCTATCGATCTCACGATCGGGGAGCTTTGCTTGAATGGATGGTGATCAAGCTGATGACGGCACAAACCTTAAGCTTTAAGTTCACGTCGTGTAAGAGCGCTTCTGTCAGCAACCTTCGACCCGAACAATTCACACTGGCGGAGTTTAAAAGCCGTGCTGCATCGAGTGCTATAATAGTATAAATAGATAGATAGTTAATTTTCCATCAATCCAACACCAGTCACTCAAAAAGTCCCAGTCGTGCGCACTCTACTTACCAAATTTTTCGTAGCCTTGCCGCAGTATGTATTTCTATCCGACATAAGTCTTGTTTTGCAAATTTGCATAGCTACAAGTTCCATTAAACCCATTACGCATGTAAGCATGTCGCGTATTCAGAATTCTGCTAACTCATGCTAAGCGTCAAATCCTCGAGCTGCTTCCTCCTACCGACTTCGATCCCCGGCTAGGCTTATGAGCGGATACGGTATGATCTACTACAATATAGTGTGACTCTATCTAAGCTGTCGCAGACTACCCCTGGACCACATTCTCCACACGGAGTGTTCGTAGAGCGAAGAGTTCAGCGCTCAGGTGCTTGTCATGGGAATATCGAAGCGTTCTACATATGAATTTGTATGTCATTTTGTATCGTATCACTTACGTGCGTTGCTTATCAGCCACACGCCACAAAGGGATTTTGACTCGTGCCGTTATCATAAAGTAGCTTCTTCGGCTACAAAGAACTCCGGGTTCCAACGCTATTGAAGCGAAGTAAGTATGTATCAGATAACTGCGCTGACATTTGATCCATGTGGCTGACTGTTGAGCAAACTTAGCTCGAACACCCTCATTTTCCGATTGACAAGCACTGGAAGTCCTGCAACCTTATGATAGGGACACTTAGCAAGGCTATCGAATTGATAGGGATCACGGATAACGTCGCGTGTAGGGTCGGATAAAACAGCTTGTCCAACAGAAACTCACATGAAGCTTTGCATTATAATCGGCATGAGATGAGATAATATTGCTTGCGCTTAATATTGCTGTTGCAATCCTATATCTGGCACCTGCACATGTAACTTGTTTCTGGTCGGCTGAGCTTTTATTGTCACGTCTACTTGATTGATGAATCTTACAGCATGCCGCTGGTTAATGCTGTAATGTGGGAACACGCTTGTAGAGGCAGGCGTACATTTGTACATGTGAAGCGCATGCCCCTCGAGCGCTATTCATAAGAGTCATGGGATGCACCTATGTAGGTCCTGCAGTCTTTAATATCCGTTCGTTGGTCATCGAATATATCAATGGATGATTGTAGGTCGCTGATGTGCTGTCTGATCTGGATTCTAGAATATCGGAAACAATAAGATTTTTTTTTGTCAACTTACAAGGACATATGCTTCTCCGTCCGATACCGAGAAGTAATCATACATGAACTGAACTCATGTTGACTTGGACAAAATGCCTCCGGTGTATGGAAGTTACCTTGTGTGTGCGTATGTGGGTTGCATAGGCTAACGGACGGTAGGTACCTGCTCAATCACAAAGGATAAGTTCGGCGTTTGTAGTGAATTGGAAAGGGAAAACAAAATCTGGAAGTTGGACGAAAAGCGCAAATCAAATTGAGGCAGTTGAAGCTCAACTTGATGGCTGTATCATTTATTTGGAGAACAAAATGAACGTTGGTCAAACTTGGTGCACAGCCTCCGAGGTCACACCGACTTCGTCCTCAGCTCTTTACGCCGTTCCATCATGCAATAGGGTAGTTCAAAGTTGGGCGCAGTGACTCTCGCATACGCATTTCGCTTCTCGCATCTCAGACGCCTACATGAGATGAGTTTTGATACTCCGCTCGGGAGCTTATTCTGATCGTAGAGTTGGTCAGCACGGGAAACATAGTCCTGCCCTAGTTTAGGGTTTATTATTACTTACTACACTGACATTTGCTTACCTAGAACAATGCAACTTCTACAACATATGGTTGAAAATATGTTATATACGAGATACCAATAACTATTCCAAATTATTAAGCTCTTCTAATGATTTATCTCAGCTCATTTTTGTGAGGTTGCGATGTTTCCATTATATTAATATTATGTCAGCAATCATTAACGGTCGAACAGGCAATATTATCGATGTGTATATATACAAAAGGTATAAAAAAACTAAACTAAAATAATGTGGTAGTTATGGTAAACCTCCTCAAGTATTCCATAGCTTTTAAACGAACAGGTGGTGAGGTTCTAGGCAAGTGGTAGCAAGTAAGTAATAAACCCTAGACTAGATGTTTCCCGTGCTGACCAACTCTACGATCA
>QOVE01002814.1:3945-23865 GCA_003521275.1 Tricholoma sp. MG99
AGGAAATAGAACTCGTACGCGGTGTCCTCTTCTCCCTCTACCTTGGGCTCTGTGACAGGTTTCACACGTGGAACTGGTACCACGAAGGTGGAATAACGTTCCGCAACAGACGCCATTTTGTGGTAGAGATCCAAAGGCACGGAGGCACATACGTAGCCACGACCTGTACCGCCCGACCGAGAGAGATGATACGCTGTCCAGAGAGCTGATATCTGAGCGCTGGTGTGAGACGTTGACATGATGCGTTGTAGATTTAGGATGGACGACAGTGGCTGTCCGTAGAATTGGCTTCAACAATTATAGGTCAGGAAGAACTACGAACTTTGATAGGAGAGCTATCGCTACGAACGGCGGTAGTGGATGCTTCATGCTTCGGCGGCTGCTTGGAGGTCTTCGGGGTGGCTGGGGACGAGGATATCACTGAAGATGACGCTTCCCGCCTTCTGCGAGCTTGCTCTTCTTGTTCCTCCTTGATCTTGAGCTTTAGTCTATCTACAGTAAGACCCTTTCTGTTCGCCAATGACAGATGTAAACACAAAGGCAAGTTCAGGCGCAAGTCTGTTAGAGAATCCGTACATCGAAAAATGATGAGTAAAATCGCTCACTCTTCTGCTCGCATACGTAGCTTCTCGGCATATTTCAACTCGTAGCTAGCTCCAGCTGCATAAGATCTATGAGGCGCCGAGGAACGGTATTTCGAGGTTATTGCGCGTCCATTGAGAGGTCGACAAGCAGAAATGCCGCGATGGACGGCACGGAGATACATAGCGTGGAACACGGCTGTCCAAATGCAAATTATTTGAGTACGGAACCTCGGAACGAATGGTTGCTACGGGTGACAGAACTTAAATTATGAACAATTCTTCCATCCACAAATATTTTCTTTCCGCCTATCCAACGTATACAGTCACTATACAAACGATATACGACTCGCACGAGCTAAACACAAATATGGTCCATCGAACGAATTCATATGATAAAGAGAGAAAGAAATGGCGACATAGCAACGGCAAACTTCAAAATTAAATGTATTCCCTACGATCCAAGTCAGCCTTGAAATGCCGATCGAAAAAATCTCAGTACGCACGCTACATTCAGAGGCATCTCATCAACTTGGGTATTGTAAAATTCTACAAGCGAATTAGCCGATCATGGACACCCACAGAGCGGGGAGAGCACGTACGTTCGATGTCTCTGAGCATCGTTACGTCGTGGTTCGTCACGAAATTGATAGCGACACCTTTCCGACCAAAGCGTCCGCCACGACCGATGCGGTGGATGTAGTTTTCCCTGTTGGTGGGAAGGTCATAGTTTATGACAAGCGAAACTTGTTGGACATCGATTCCACGAGCCAAAAGATCAGTGGTGATAAGCACGCGAGTACTTCCAGTGCGAAATTCTTTCATGAGCATGCCACGCTGTGCCTGGTCCATGTCACCATGCTGATGATTGGACGTGAGCAGAGGTAAATCTGTATTAAAGAAAAGATGCCGACCATGGCAGAAACTGTGAATTCTCTGCCCTGCATCTGCTGAGTCAGATAATCGACTTTTCTCCTGGTGTTGCAGAAAATGACAGCCTGAGTGATCGTGATGGTCTCGTAAAGATCACAAAGAGTGTCCAACTTCCAGTCCTCCTTCTCCACAGCGATGTAAAACTGTTTAATACCCTCCAGAGTCAGCTCATCTTTCTTGACGAGGATTCTGACAGGCTCGCGCATGAACTTCTTAGAGACCTCCAAAACCTCATTAGGCATGGTGGCAGAGAACAACGCGACTTGAGCATCAGCAGGCAAGTGCTGGAAGATCTCGTAGATCTGCTCTTTGAACCCCTGCGACAACATCTCGTCAGCCTCGTCGAGACAGAGTACCTTGACGTGGTCAGTGCGAAGGGCACTGCGCTTGATCATGTCGACTGCGCGCCCTGGAGTACCGACGACGATATGGATGCCACTACGGAGTCTGGCGATGTCCTCGTGCACATTCGTGCCGCCGACACAGGCCAAGGTCTGAAGCTCTGGAATGTAGTCTCCGAGAGCGACGACTACCTTGTGAATTTGCAAAGCGAGTTCACGAGTAGGCGCTAAGATCAATGCCTGTGTATTCTTGTTCGATAGATCCAAGCGTTGCAATATGGAGATGGAGAAGGTAGCCGTCTTGCCAGTGCCAGACTGGGCTTGAGCGATGACATCATGGGCTTTGATGACTGGAATGATCGCTCTCTGCTGAATGGCCGAGGGTCGTTCAAAGCTATTTCATTATTGTTAGATCGTGTTGGAGGTAAAGCAGCATGAAACCTGCCCATATGCGTATATACCGCGAAGCAGCTCAGGCTTTAACTCCATGTCATCGAAGCTAGAGGGATAAAGGTCAAAGTAAACTGTGCCTAAGATTGAATAGAGAGACATACCTTTGTATAATTTGGTCCCAGTTGGACTCGATTTCAGCTATGGAGACATCTTGTAAAGTTGAATCCTCTCTGCCAGTTCGATGATGTCAGTTTGCATACAAGTAGCATAACCTTAGAATGCTCGTACGCTTTCATACAACAGTATAATGTTGAAGGGGAGATAGACTGCCTTCTGATATGTGTTTGTGGAGTTGGTTGTTGGGCTGATTCTGGGTTGATTCAAAAGTTGAGAGAATGTCTGCTTTCGATTTGCGAATCTGAAGCATAGACGGAGTTTAAATTGCGTGTTTCGTGACTCCTCTCAGTGTGTCATGAATCATTAACGTTTTAATTATAACATTCACGGTACCGCGGCTACCTATTTATGACAATGTGTACATCAGAGTCCATCGATTAGGTATTGGCAGGGCATCATCTAGTAGAGTTGCGCCGGGTTCTAGTAGCATGTGCGGGGTCCTACTTCCTAAAATCCTTCTTCAGGTCTTCTTTAGCCTCATGAGCGCCAGTCGTTGCCTGTCGGGGCGTTCAGTTTATCGGGGTAAGATATGAGAATCACAACAGACCTGGTTTGCTTTCTCACCCGCAACTTTTGACGCATGCTCAGCTTTGTTCTTTGTTTCTTCCGTTGTAGAACCTGCACGTAGAGCGTAAGATCTTTAAAAAGGTAATACGCGTCTGGTATGCACTTAATGTATCTTTTGTTGCTTTTGTCGCGTTCTGACCCGTCTCGATTGCAGATGCAAGGCCTTTTCCTACTTTTTTGTTCACCTGGTATGCAGAGTTCTAGGTTGACGTTGAACTAATATGCCATATAATCGAACCTGGTCCGCTACTTCAGAGACTTTCTCCGTCATGGTCTTTAGTACGACTGGAGTGGTGTGGAGGGCACGCCGGGGCCGCAAGAAAGAAGAGCGAAGAGCGGATGTGCGTGCATTGGATATTACAGCGTTAAACATTATAGGGGGTGGTGGATAAATATAAGGAGAGGTTGAGGAACATTCATCTTATATGTATGCAGGAAAGTCGACGACGTCATCGGATAGTACATGCGTCATTCGATCGTCGTTTATCCAGATCATTTGCTCTCCCACGCTCCTGGCCGCACTGGAAGTCTGCGCGACGTTGTCAAAGTGGTCGTCAAGGACACGTCGTAGTCAACAGTCACTGAGAGTACGACTGAAGCGTACGACTGTGATGGACGTCAAGGGACGTAGCGCGGTCACCGCCGCACAACTTTGTGCCGTATGTAAATATGTAGCCGCATCAATTGAGGTGGGAGGATGACCGCTGAGTAAGCAGAATATGATTGGCTGACCAAAAAAAATCAGTTCATATAACGACTGGTCGTAGTCTTCACACAACTGTAGACCAGGACACCATGTCCTTCAAGCAATCTCTGTCCGCCTTCATTCCATCCTCCACTTCACAACCCCTCTACAGTTTCTCTGTTTCTTCCTTTAATCCAAATGGATCGTCCTTCACTTGGTTATATACCACTCTCGCAATTATTTTCGCTCTTCTCGTCTTGGAACAATCCGTATATAGGTACAAGAAGGGCCACTTACCTGGTGATAAGTGGACCATTCCTATCATTGGCAAATTCGCAGATTCTGTCTCTCCTTCCATGGAAGGATACAAGAAACAGTGGGATTCAGGTGCTCTAAGTGCCATTAGCGTGTTCAATATGTAAGAGAAAAAATCATAATGTTTTTCTACGTTTAACCTATATCCTTTAGCTTTATTGTTATGGCCTCTTCGAATGAGTACGCTCGCAAAATTCTCAATTCTCCCGGCTTTGCAGAACCTTGTCTTGTTCATTCCGCCAAGGCTGTTTTACGGCCTGACAATTGGTCAGTGCTTGTAATGTTGTAACTCAACTAAGCTGAACCCTCATACTTCTAGGGTCTTTTTGAATGGCAAAGCTCATTCCTCATATCGTCGGGGTCTCAATGCTCTCTTCACCCGCCGTGCACTTAGCATCTACATCGGAATCCAGGAAAGCACTGCGCGTAAACATTTTACTAAATGGCTCCAGGCTGCTTCCAAGAATCCAGCTGCACAGCCGATCATGATGACCGCACGCCATCTGAATATGGATACATCTTTGAGCGTCTTTTGCGGCAAACATATCTCGGAAGAGGCCGCTCTGGAAATCAATGAAAAATATTGGGCCATCACGCAATCTCTTGAGCTTGTCAACTTCCCGCTCGCTCTCCCGGGTACGAAAGTTTACAATGCTATCCAAGCCCGCAAGTCCGCCCTTCACTGGCTGGAGCTCGCTGCCAACAGAAGCAAAAAGGCCATGGCCACGGGTGCCGAGCCCGAGTGTATGTTGGACGAGTGGGTCCAGATACTCAACGATCCTTCGTACAAGGGCAAGCGAGATTTCAGCGATATGGAGATGGCTATGGTCCTCTTTTCGTTCCTTTTTGCATCACAGGATGCCATGAGTAGTGGCGTAATTTACGGGTTTCAGCATTTGGCAGACAACCCTGAGATTCTTGCTAAAGTTCGAGCGGAACAAGATCAAGTTCGTCGGGGCGACTACCAGAAACCCCTGACGCTTGAAATGATTGACCAGATGACTTATCTCAATGCGTTCGTTAAGGAGAGCATGAGAATTAAGCCACCTGTCACCATGGTACGTCGATTTAAATTCTGATTCGAGGCATTTATGAAAGCATCTTGTGCAGGTCCCGTACAAGACCCTGAAGGCCTTCCCGATCTCCGACGACTACACCGTCCCCGCTGGCAGCATGGTCATCCCTTCCTTCTTTAATTCGCTACACGATCCTTCTGTTTACCCTGAACCTGATTTGCTCACGCCCGAGCGTTGGCTTGATCCTGAAGGTTTGGCGAACCAGAATCCCAAGAATTACATCGGTTTTGGTAGTGGTCCACATCGTTGCATCGGACTGGAGTATGCTAACATTAACATTGCTCTTGTACTGGCGACTGCTGCTTCTATGATGAACTTTGAGCATGAAATTACGCCCCTCAGTGAAGAAGTCGAGTAAGCTGGCAATCGTTTTGGTTTGATCGGGCCTCACTGACTCTCCATAGGATTATTGCGACGCTGTTCCCTAAAGACGGATGCCGTCTCAAACTGTCGCCACGAAATTGAACTGTAGCAAAGCGTTTAGGCTGAAGAAAACAGCCCAAGCACATTTAATATATACCATATATATTGACGCGCGTGAGCGCTGATGATATTTTATATGCAGCCTGAATCCTGATACCAGTTACCTGTCGGTAAACTGTATATACCAGTCAGATGATAACTAACATCTTTCGCTTCCAACCGCGCATTTGATACCAGTAGCGATTGCAAATGAAAATCCTATTGGATCGTATCACGGAACTGTACAACTGAGTGTCATGTAACAACCTTAAGTATAGCAAACTTGGCGGAATCAAAGCTTGCGGACGAGAAGAGGAAGAGAGCTGGGACCCTGACCTTTAACGCGAGGCCGAATGACAAAGCTTTGGAACGCCTCAATTTCATAAGGACACGAAAACGAAAATTGGTGAAGAAGGGTAACTGTAACCGCCTGGCAAATTTATCGCTGAAGTGAGACGAGCTAAGGAATGAAATTAAATAAATAGCCTTACTTTAATTTCTGCGAGTGCAAAAGCTTTACCGATACATGACCTTGGACTGAAGCAAAGCAATCGGTATAATATTCTTTGATAGGATGAGGATGAGTAACCGACTCACCCCTCACTGAAAACTAAGAGTTCGCGTCCCTTGCGCACTCCCATCTTTCGTCGCTCAATCCAACGCTCAGGACGGAATATCTCCGCGTCGGGTCCCCATACATCAGGGTCCGTCTGCAAGACGTTGAGAGGTATTGCCAGAGTTGTTCCTTTAGGAATGACGATGTACATATCCGAGGTACCAGAGATAGGTTCTGAAAGAGGGACAGTCATGGTCTCAGCGGCCTAAAAATGGGCTAGGGTAAGAATATTTTTGTAGATCTTGTATGTGGAGGGGGTGATACCTCGTGATGGTTTTCGAGAATTGCGGGGTGCAAGCGCAATGTCTCTTGTATAACTGCGTCGAGAAGTAAAAATTTGTTCAGGACATCCAATGAAGAGTCTCGTGCGATCGAAACTTCTTCTCGAAGTTCAGCTTGCAGGACCGGATGCCGAGCAAGCTCATAGAGAACCCACTAATTATTGCTCGTATGATGAGCACGACTTCAGGAAGGGCGGGAGAGAATATTACTGACGGCTAAGATCGCAGACACTGTTTCATAGCCAGCCGATATTGTAGTTCGCATCTGAGAGACAACCTGATCTTCGTTCATGGTGTGCCCAGATGCCCTGTCGGCCCTCACTGCGGACATAATAAATCCCGGTCTTGGTTATCGAGAGAGTTATTCTTACACATTAATGCCATCACCGTTCGACCTTCAGAGTCACCAGCGACCTTGGCGTCTCGCCACATATTAGAAGCAATTTCTCCTAGCTCTCGCTTCGTACGCTTGATCATTTCCCCCTTCGTTCCTATTGATAGGATGGAAGGGAATGTCCAGAACAAGGCTCGCATGTAGAATGATGACAGTTTGTTTTCGTTGTTCGTCAGTCCGTCCAAGGTTTCTGCGATGGCATGGGATGTCCCAGCAAGAGAGTCAAAGTCATATGAAAATGCGGCTCGGCCGATTGTATCGAGCCTAGAATATTGACATTAAATCAATCAAACACGACGGCGGAGACACCACTGACGCATAGCGAGCTGTCCAGTTCGTGATTTCGACTTCAACCTCAATGTCGTGCTTTTCATCCAGTAATTTCATCCACTGCGAGGCAAGTTTGGAAGAATTCTCATAGAATATTGGCATTATATTGCGGACGGACTGTTGGCTGACGGGCGATGTTGTCGATATCGAATGCACGGAGCTTAAGGGCTCACCTTAGTGCTGGCGCGAGAGCTCGCCTTTGCTGTTCGTGAGCCTCTTTACCTATTTCCGTTTGAGTCTAGTCGTTGAGAAAGAGAATGTTAATTCACCTTCCACCCAAAGAATACCTTCTCCCAGAAGAGCTTTGAACCAGGCGCGAACCCCATGTGGTTTAGGGAAGCTGTAGATATTCTCGCTTATGATGAAGGATATAGCTCGAGGATCAGTTATCGACAGAACCTGATGCTGTTCAACTACGCATTAATAACGAGGACTAGATGGCGGATGAAAGTGCTCTCACTCCGAAGGCTCCGCTGAACCTAACGACTCTGCCAAACTTCTTGTGCCAAGTGGCGTATGGCAGCCCTGGCGTGTCGGTGTAGAGAGTCCATTCTTCGCCCCAGAGGAAGGATGATGGCGCTGGTCCTGGGATATGTCGCAAAGCCATGCGTTGACAGGCTATGCGGACCACAAACCTCGCCAGGGAGATCAAGAATAATCCAAGAGCAAAGATGAGGCCGCTGGACATTAAATTCCAAAGCATGGTCGTTGGATAGGATCAAGCAGTTTGCTATTCAGGGGAAATGAACCTGCGGCTGACAAGTGTGGAGGTTCCATCTATTCCTTTTATATGTTATCGTTAGTCTAGATCAGATTTCTCAGAGCCTAGACAAAATGATGATGGCGGACGCCAAGATCTATGAACAGGTCTTCGTTTCTTGTGGCGACAAACTTCTTGCTCCAATGAGATTGTGACAATAAATCGTGAGCCGTTACTTGACAAGGCTTCGGACTCGGACCGTATGCAATCATAGAGCCACTACAGATGTACACAGAGAATGACACGAATAGTCGCCCCAATGATTGCCAGCCTCCAGAGTTTCATCATGAGACGCGTGGCATGTCGATCCTCGTTATGCCCGGGGTTGCTGGCGCAGTGTCTGGATCAAGTTGGGATACGCACTACGGAAACACCAAGATAGCACAAGTGCCCAAAGTAATGCTGTGCTCCTGACACGGAAAGAGCGAAATTCGAGGGTGTGACAGTCTTAAGACTCTGATTCCCGAGGAACGGATTCCACGGCTACGTCCCGAGAGTGTCTGAAATACATTGGTTCCATTTGCCGAAAATTTAGGGCAACTTCGTTAGACACCTAGCCTTGTTTCAAGTATAAAGGGAATCTGACGTCAAGAAATACGCCTCATCTAGAAAAAGGCCTCAATATTTGTAGGACAGTGTAGAAGGGCATAGATGGATCTATAAGATAGGCTTCTGCCTAGTACTGACAGGAATTAGAGTCGGAAAGCAGTTATCTTTGTCACGGTATCAAAGACTGATGTGATAGCCGAGAAGATGAAGATGAAGACCAGGGTGTCGGTATGCCGAGCGACATGATAAACGCATCTCTCTGGTGTTGTCCTTGTTGGTGGAAAGTTGAGTACAGCGCTTTCAGTAAAAGTGCCGGTTGTAAGAAGGTCGTACAGGATCAGATTCAGGAAAAGCGGTGCTGATCCGAGTGATTTCATGACACGTGTAGCAAGTGTAAATTAGCGACGTGTTTGGCCTTTTCTCTGCGCTCACGATACCGTAAAACTGTCATTCCCCCATTTGCATGTCCACACGTCGCACAAAATTGTCTAGTTTGAAAATCTCGGGAGATTCATCGGACGAGGAGTTCCAGAACGGCACGACACACGAGGTTATGCCACCAAAAGCATCTACAGATAATTTCATGGCAACATCTTCATCCTTCAATACCATACACATATCACCACGAACGCCAAAGTCGCCTAGACCTGCTCGTATGGGCCTAGACGATGCGGAGGAAGGAGTAGAACTCCGTCTATTGAGTGCGGACGAGAGGCGGGAGGCGTTGCGTGGGGTTGAAGATATTCCTAGCAAACGTCCTATAGGAGCGAAAGACAAGAGAGGAATGGTGCTATTATGTGTTTTGTGTAAGTTGCACGCTAATACGCGTAGCGGACAACAGTGGCTGATGAAATCACGCCAACACAGACCTCATTCAGGGCGTTCCTGTGCGTCTGTCTAATCAGAAACCTTATAAATATGCAACTGAATTCCTGCCCGTAGTTAGGTCTTGCTCTAGGTAATTTACTTTTGGCTGTTTCCGTTGTCCTCTGACTGTTATTTCAAATAGGATCCGTGCCGTTCCTTCTCAAAGAGCATCTATCTTATTCTCAGTTGGCGACATTCGCCCTAGCAAGTTATCCATACTCTCTCAAGCTGTTATGGTCCCCCATAGTCGACTCTGTGTATTGGCCATCCATCGGGCGCCGGAAGTCATGGATTATACCCATGCAAACCATTACCGCAACTTTGATGCTGTATATATCATTGAACTCGGAGCGATTATTGAGCGACGTGAGTGAGGTTACACTAGTCGCAACATATCTAAATTGGTTTTAGCCAAGTAACAACGTCATGGAGTTATCAATGACATTTACCTCGCTTGTTTTCTTTTCTGCTACTCAAGGTGGCTCCAGTATTTTGATGTTTATTATGCCAAAACTAATCTGGGTTTCACAATAGATATTGCTGTAGATGGTATGGTAGAACCATTCTAAGCGGGATACGTTGGTTTACGATTCCACAGGCTGGGCGCTTACTCTACTGTCTCAGGATTGTCTTTCGTACGCTTCGACGTGCCAGACGATTGGCCTCAATACAGGGTTTTTCGCATCCTTCACTGTCTTTCTCGCATTTAACAGCGAAGCTTTTGCGTACGCTCTTCTCTTCCACGCAGGGCTATAAGCTAATGTCAACCACAGGGCGAAATGGGGCGTTGCACATTTAACTCTAGGCGGATATCTAAAATTTTGGAGCATCGTTTGTTATTTGGTCACATTCTGGCTTCTCATATTTAAGAAAGAGGTTTGTCCAATCCTCAGCCACGGAGTAAACGCGGCTAATATTGATATTGAAGGATAAGGAACCTATCCATGAGGGAGACATGAGTATTCAAGGCGTCTACAAAACAATTTGGACAATTTGTAAACTTCCACGTAAGTCAAAGTGTGCCTCTGTCAAGTCATCCTTTGTTGCTTATAAACCTTCAGATGTCCAAGTGTTGGTCCTAGTGCATCTAGTTGCCAAGATCGGGTTTGCCGCAAATGAGGCAGTTACCTCGCTAAAATTGATTGAAAAGGGGTTCAAACGTGAAGACATGGCTCTCGTAGTCCTTATCGATTTCCCATTTCAAATAATGGGAGGATGGCTTGCAGCCAAGTGGTCTAGAGGTGATGCACCCCTTCGTCCGTGGATCTATGCATTCTTCCCTCGCCTTTTCTTCGCGCTTGTGGCAACTCTAGTAGTTTACTACTTCCCAGCACCGCCGATTTCAACCGGATTCTTCCTATTCTTAATCATCCACACGATACTATCTTCCTTTGCATCGTAGGTCAAGTTCAGTTCTGAGTGTTCATCCTTTCACGAGAACTGTTGGATAGAACTGTTCAGTTTGTTGGTATCTCTGCCTTCCATACTCGAATCTCTGATCCTCTTATTGGAGGAACGTACATGACGGTAAGTCCTGCAGCTTAACATGTATGAAATTTTTGACTGGGTTGCATAGCTTTTGAACACGTTCACGAATATGGGGGGCACATGGCCCAAGTGGTTTGTTCTGAGAGGCATGCTTGCAAACCTCTTTGATGCCTTTCGTTATACTTACTATGTGCAGGGGTTGATCTTCTCAGTGATGCTACCTGTGTAGTTGCGGGCGGAGGTCTCGACATCAATGTCAAAGGTGGGGTGCAACAGCCACATTATAATTTTTTCTAATTGGACGTTTAGCTACGGAATGTGTCTCCGAACATGGAAAGGCGATGTGTAAGGACATAAACGGCGAGTGCATCACAATAAGTGATGGGTACTATTCTATCTCGGCATTATGCATGATTGTGGGGGCGATCATACTGGTGACATTCATAATTCCCAAAGCGCTCAAACTACAAGGTTAGTTCATTCCTGACTGTGCATTTATAGTTCTCACCAATGTCTATAGCTCTTCCAATATCGGTCTGGCGAGTGAAAATGGAGTAGATGGTTAATTTATTCGTAATCATTGTAGATGATAATATTGAATGTAATGTACCGGCCCTGAAGACACACCAGCTGTACATGTGCCAAATATCTACACACATATATACACTACCTCGTGGTACACTGCAGGATTTTTCAAAAAAACACTCCTTTGTACGCTGCAAATTATCTTGTAAACCTTCCCAAGTGAAAAAAAATGTCTTCTACAACGATGCACTTTGGTCCGGAATGGATGCGTGCCAAACCTCAGCCTTCGACGCGTTCTCAACCACCCCCATCACCTCCTCCCACAGCTGCTCCAATTTCGGGCGCGTCCACATATTCAGCCCTAGTCTCTCCAGCACCTCCTCAACCTGAGAAGCGTGATGAGGCTCACCCTTTTCGATATTCCAAGGAAGAGATGCTTAGAATCTATAAAGAAGGTGGAGGGAAAGGTGGCTTAGGTATTGAGGTGGAAAGATGGGAGGGTGTCGTACGAGAGGTTGGAACGGATCCAATAGGGTTGCGTGAAATGGATGAGCCCGAGAAGAAGGTTAAGAACAGCTATTCGCGCAGTGTTTTTGTCGAAAGGTCTTACATATTGCGTTATAGCTTTTTGCAGGCTCTCTTAATTCTGATCTCCGTCGACGCCAGTCCACGGACTATCTTTCTCCGCTGTCGACACAGGCTTCGGGCTCTGGATCTCGTTTAAATCTGAATAATACAGTATCTGGAACTAATAGTCCTCTAAGGGAAAGATTTGGCGCGCTTAGACGAAGAGAAGGTGTGACACGTATATCCTCATGTCGGGTGAAAATCTCATGTCCTCATCTTGTCATGAAGATCAACCTTCCATGTCAATTCCCCGTAAACACTCACTGTCAAGCTTACAGCAGCCATCAATGGCAGCCCGGGACGTGGCTCTTCCATCGCCTCGGAATCGCGTTGGTTTCACTCCAAGTTTTGATGGTGTTCTTAATACAGGCGATTCATGGGTCGCTAGACGTCGTGCATCTGAGACATCGTTGAAAGCAGCTGGGACGTCTAGGGACCAAGGTGATCAATTCGATGCCAAAGCTTCAGAGATACGAGAGGAAGAGGAGGAAGGTGGCCATCAATCACAGAGCGTAGAGTATGTGGGTGAACAGCGCGGCCCTTCGAGGACACACGGAGCCCCTTCTCAGCCTAGCAACAGTGCCTCTGGTCTGGATGTTCATAGCGTAGCTACTGATATGACTGGTCTGTCACTAGGTACCAATGGTTCAACAGTTACCGAGCCTGCCGATGGCCTTGCGACCAGCGGTCCTCCACCAGGTATCCCAGATCTCGCAAGTGTCGAATGGTCCTACAAGGACCCGTCAGGTCAAGTTCAAGGTATTTACCAATTGCTATCTGATGGAAGGTCTCTTTTTTATCTTAACATGTAGGTCCATTCCGGGCTGATTTGATGCAAAAATGGTACGACGAAGGCTACTTCACACCAGATCTTCCAATGAAGCGTACGCATCTGGATACGCAGTGGGTAACAGTGGAGGAGATCGTCAAACGGACAGGTGGCGGTAAAATATTTCTGACTCGTCACACGCCATCCTTACCCCCTGGTCTCGCATTGCGAACTGAATCTCCGAATGTTGGAGACCATATGATCAATGGACCATATCAGCCAGCACCGCTGCGCTCCCTGCGAAGCTCTACCTTGGACGCATATGCCTCTCCATCTGATTCTCCATCCTCTTCAACTGGCGGAGGACGATTTGGAAGTGGGTCACCAGACCCGAATGCCTTCGGTGGGAGAGGAGCGTACTTTGTTGGAGACACATCACACGGATCTCGTGTTGCATCTTTTGCTTCGATGCCGGATGCATCCACAACATTTTCCGGCCGCAGGAACACATACAATGACTCTTCCGCTGACCCATCGTTCAGCATGCAACCATCCGGATTTGGAAACCTGATCCCAAACAGAGGTCCTACTGGTGATGCCTACGGATACAATCATGCGTATGCGCCTGTGCCAAATGCTTGGGGCCCAATACCGAACGCCCCTGGAGCTGCCTTTGATGCGAATAGAGGCCATGTCCCTGCCGTCGATCCTTTGCAGTATTCTAATTTTGGCCCAAGTTCTAGTGTTGCTTCCACAAGTTATGGGAATATTCAAAATTCTTCCCAGGACAATATTTTTGGAGAAGGAGCGTCATACCAGGCCCTTAATTACCACCAATACAATGCGCTTGGCGGCAGTCATGCTCCGTCATTAGGCCAGCAATATGCTAATCCTCCTACAACTCAGTACGCCAGCCCACAAATCTCACAGCAATCGGCTTTGCCTTCACATACTTATGAGCAACAAGGGCATAATCAACATACTGTTTCCAACGATTCCCAACCTGTTGACCAGTTTTCCAGCACGAAATCGGCCGAGTCACTGTGGGAAAATGATTTACATCCCTCCCGACGTCCAGGTCCATTTGAAGCTGCTCATCCTACCTCTACGAATACGGTAGTGGTCCAATCTACTACGGTTGATAAATCGCCTTGGGGTCGAAGGAGTCAATCGTCATCAAGAGCAGGATCTCATGTTAATGACACTTCTTCTTGGACGGTCCCATCTCAGGATGTAACTGAAGACAACTGGAAAGAGTCATCTGGAGCCGACCGTCTGACTTTTAGTAACGTCGGGAAACATAATGAACATCAGCAGGAGACAGCGAATACTGTTCATATTGCAGATGTTGAGGTCGTCCCAGACCAATCACATCGTCCTCCAGAACCGTCGGAACTTCCGCCACCTCCTTCTGACTCGACCGCGAAACCGGTGATTGGTCCCTCTGCCCCTTCCAAAATCCAGACAGCAACCAAGTCAGCGCAGCACCAAGTTCCCAAAGCTGCACCTCCCACTCCCCAAGTGACTCCAGATCCTCCGCCATCGTCGGCACCGAAACCTGCTTGGTCGAAAGAAGACGAGGCCGTCAAAGCAAAGCCCTCTGGTGTTTCCATTAGCCTGCGGGAGATTCAAGAAGCCGAGGCGAAGAAAGCTGAAGCCCGCAAAGCAGCGGAAAGGGAACGAGAGCGTGCTGCCCGTGGAGCTGCGATCCCTGCTGAAACGAAAGTAGACGCGCAGCCTTTTACGGCGTCCTGGGGTCTTCCAACATCTCAAGCTGGTACACGTACCACGGCTCCCCTGGCAAAGGATACAAAAGACACAAGCTCTTCACCTGGCTCTACAAACCCGGTTTGGACCACGTCCGGCAAGTCACCTGTATCTAAGAAATCCATGAAGGAAATTCAAGAAGAGGAGGAGCGGCGGAAGAAAACTGCAGCAAAAGAGACGGTAGCAGCAGCAGCAGCCCGACGGGCATATGCAGAGTCTACTACGAAGGTACAAATCTTTGTTTATCTTGATCATCACCTCTTCACACCGTTTCCAGATCTCAGCTACGCCTCCCCCTCTTGGCAATCCATGGACCGTGGTTGGTTCGAGTGGGAAAGCCTCGGCTGCTACCGTGGCCGTCCCTCGTGCGACCATCACACCTTCAACCTCTACGTTAGCTACACCAGGCTCTGCTCCTCGAGCAAATGGCAATGCTGTCCGAACCGTCTCCGCGACGCCTAGTGCCGCCAAACCCGCACCAGTGTCGTCGCAGTCTGATGAACCAGTTCCGCCTTCTCATGAATTTCTGAAGTGGCTCAATGATTCTCTCAAAGGTTTAAATAGTACTGTCAATGGTAAGCTTTCGATGAATTAAGTAGTGGCTTGGGTTCCTGAATTATTTTTTTTCAAGTTGAAGAGATCATGTCGATGCTACTCTCCTTTTCAATGGACCCAGATCCATCCACAGTGGAGCTCATCTCAGAATTGATATATGCCAACAGTACGATGCTCGACGGACGACGCTTCGCAGCAGAATTTATCAACAAACGTAAGGCAGATGCGGTGGCCAGATCGAAAGGCGGGGCTGGGACAGGCAAGGCTGCAGCCAAGCCTGTCTCGATTGCAGATGTGGTAAAGGCGACGCCGAAACCTCAACCGCAGGAGTGGGGATTTAAGGTTGTGAACAAGAAGAAGAAAGGTGGTAGGACATAGAGTGGGCGTTTGCGCACATGCAATCTAGCATCATATCTACTAATCTCAGGATAGATGTATACCTCTGCGTACATAATGACTTCGATATTGGAACGAACCCCGCTTCAAGAACTATTATCGACATTGCGCTGCAACGTTTTATCTGCACTGCACCTCATTTCCTTGGCACACTGACATAATAACGATGCGATCGTCACACAAGAGCCGTAAGTAGTATGTGCTGCCCGATCGCGATCCCAAATGGCCCTGTAGTACAAACATGCGGTCGCAGTGCGGTCGCTGGTCAGGTTATCTAGTAAGGCACATGGGGACGTAAGTGACTTTACTTACTAATGATAAATTTCTCCCAGCTGCAGCTTGCCTCAAGACCTCATAGTAGGAGAATGCAACTCCGAGTCAAAGATGCACCGACATTCAGAGGACGTCCCCCATTTGGCTTGAAGTGGAGGTCATCTTATTGGCTCACCACTTTTGTTGTTGGTCTAGGTATGTTCAAAGTACCTTGTCGGATTGTCGACGCTTCACAGGGCCACCTTCACCAAGTCAACGTCATTGATATTTTATACCAGGAATCTTGACTGATCTCCTAGTTTCCTCGGTGATCATCCCCGTCATGCCTTTCCAGCTTCAAAAACTAGGATACAGCAATGTTTCATCTCTCATCGGCTGGCTGCTCTTCGCCTACGTATGCTACCCCTTTCCACAGTCTTTATATGATGAAAATGCAATTCATTGTCCATTTAGTCTGCAGGCCTTCTATTAGGTTTGTTAACTCTTGTTCTATACTATCGCTCACAGGCCTCGTAGCAACAGTACCTATTGCCATGTTTTCGGAGCGCTATAGCGCACGACAGATGCCTTTGGTTATTGGGCTCATCATCCTCACTGGCTCCCAAATTATGTTAATGGAAGCACGCCTGTATGCTGTGATGTGTATAGCCCGGCTGTTGCAAGGTGTAGGCTCGTCGATGATCTGGGTGGTTGGTCTTGCCCTATTGTACGGAAAGTGTGCCGATGTACATTTCAAATTGTGCTGCTCATGCATACACTGTTACTTTAGATGCGACGCTACTCCCGAAATATTTATTGGACGTGAGCAGCCACCCACTCGATCTTTCTCCGTCTTAATCAATCCTTGTTTAATCCAGGACAACTGGGAATTGCTATGGCTGGCATGTCCCTAGGGTGAGCAGAGGCAGGTCTTATCTCATTTCAGACTTTTTCCAAGAGTGCACTAGAATCTTGGTAGGTCCGCCCGTTGGCGGTGCCGTTTATTCAAGATTTGGATTTCGTGGTCCTTTCGTCTTTCTCTTGCTAGTAATCTTTCTCGATTTCATCGGAAGGATAATTGTCATTGAACGCAAAGTCGCCATATTGTGGGGTGTGGATCCAACAGCTGTTCCTGGCGATAACCAAAAACCGCAAGAATTGTCGTCCTCTGGCGGTCCTCCTGGCGGTCCTTCTGACGGACCGCCTCCTCTCCTGCCACAACAGCTAGCTGCAGCTTTTCCAAATCAGGTTTCAGAGAGTGATGGCGGTAGTACTAATCACCGTCACGCCGCTACTGCAAAAGAACAAGTCGAAAAGACTGAGATAAATACAGACTGCCTGCCAGTGTGCTTATCACCCGAGGATTCAACTGGTCTTATAAAACCTTCTGACCAAGCAAAAGCATCGACGTCACTTCTGACTGTCATCAGGAAACTTGCAATGTCTCCGGGTGCTCTTGTCGCCTTTTTCGGTACTTTTGTATACGCGCAAGTTTTTTTCACCATGTTGATTTTTCCAACTCACTAAAGATGATTATTAGCTTTGTGCAGGCAAGTTAAGAGCCTTCGATTCCGCTGCATTTGCAAAGTGTGTGGAAACTCAACTCAGGGCAAGTCGGTTTAGTATTTTTGGCCGCTGCCGTCCCCACGCTATTCTGTATGATTTGCATTCTTCTTTGAGCATCAGCACTCTGACCCATAACAGCGTCAACTTTGACTGGTTTGCTTGTAGACCGCCTGGGGCCAGCATGGATAACTATCGGTGCTCTTATCTTATCATTACCTTGGTGGGGTGCCCTGGTTATCACTGGACCCCTGGCGCTGTTTATTGTTTCCTTTGCGCTTGAAGGTGATCCTGACATCTCAGTGAATCTATGCATGGATCATAACATGGCCATATTAGTCTTCTTCTTCTCTGCCATGATCTCTCCCCTGTTGGCAGAGCTAGCTAGAGTCTCCCAGGCCATCGAAGGCGTCGGCTGTAGGGATAAACTTGTAAATTCTTGCTTGCTGTGGTGCTCACCAAAGTCGTGTATAGATGTGCATATGTATGGTGCCTTCAATATTGCCTATGCAATAGGTGCAGCCTGTGAGTTCCATTATCTGGTACGACGTGG
Organism: Tricholoma sp. MG99; assembly: GCA_003521275.1. NCBI lineage: Eukaryota > Fungi > Basidiomycota > Agaricomycetes > Agaricales > Tricholomataceae > Tricholoma > Tricholoma sp. MG99. The sequence goes on from QOVE01002814.1 coordinate 21,768, forward strand.
AGCTTCATTATGACTATCCTTCAGTGGGGCCAGTTGCCGGCGGTCAGGTAAGCGGTTGGCTTCACCATTGTCATGTATGCATCTCGGCTTGACATCATTGATTAGATTTATGGCCATGTAAAGCATGGCTGGACTGCCCAATGCTTACTCGCGATGGGCTTGATCACCCTTACTACCCTTTCGCTGACATTCTTCTTTACTGGCAATGACCCACTGTTCCGACAGCTGAGTCGCTGGCTAAAGGGAACGCCCGAACTGCCATGTAGTTAATTATGACTTGCCAAGAATTGTATCCCGCTTCGTGTCAAATTATAGAGCTGGACAAACTTGTAGAGATTTGAAGTTTGAACGACGAACCCATATAAACCACTGGCAAGGAGCAGATGCTGAGTTGTCTGGGCATTGCCTTGGGTATGCATTAATGTAGTCAAATGACTTCTCAACCTTAGAGGAGACACAGATGCAAGTCATCATTGTTGCTGACTCCCTATCGTTGTAACCCATTGCGCCATTTCTGATAGATATCGTTCCACGTTTTCATTATTTACAAATAAAAGTAAAAAGTACAAGTATTATACTGGCTATTCAAGTCATAAAACATGCGTGTTAATCATGAAGCTCAAGTGTCCTCGTTGTCAAGTTTAAGCCTCAACTTCTGACCAATCGCTCCCCGCATCCACATCACGCTCGGGACTAGGTAAGCGCTTCGGCTTTGTCGATTCTACCGGCAGGTAAGCAGGAAGAAGGAAGGTGTCGACAGGAGAGGCATCGGAATCTGTAGGTCGAATAGTGGCTACAGAGTCTGCAAGGGAGGGGGTTAATGTAGTGGGGTTCGCGTCATTCGCGTCGTTAGTGAAATTGTCGGTGGTGTCTTCCGAGGGACTATCTTCCTCAGATACCGATGATGGCAGCGAGGGCTCATCTGCAGAGGTGATGTCCGTCAAAGGTGCATCTACTGGAACAAAGTCCTCCTCTTGCTGTGATGAAGCGCCAATGGCCGACTCACGGGCCTCTGGAGGAGCTACAGCTGAATCGTTTCCCGAGACAGCAGAAGTCTGGACCGCTCCCTCTGACTTTGAGGAAACATCCAGGGTAGGAACATCGGAGACAGTCATATGTTGTTCCGTCCTACTGGGAGTCTCGGCTTGAGCATCAGAAGAAGGCGTGGAAGCCGTCTCAGTATCGACCACCGTGACCTTGAAGCTCTTGTGCTCCTTCGCGACTCTGGTCCTCCACCGTCCTCCGACCTCGCTCTCTAGTTCTTCAAGTGCCTTCTCTACCCTATCAACAACCTGCTTGCGCTTCAGTCGCAGATCATCATTTCCGAAACTATCCACCAAGTCCAACTGAGATAGCAAGGAACTCAACGCCTGCTCGTAGAATCGAACAGGGTGGTTACGTGAGGTGAATGCAAGGTGAGAGGTGGCGGAGGTCTCGGAGTCCGAGGCATGGCTGTCGGAGGTGAGGTGCGATGCGAGGAAGTCAAGCTGGCTGGGAAACGTGAACTCGGTTTCGAGAGCTGACAATGCTGCTTCGATATTGTGGACTTCGTTTAGAGCCTGGATGACGTCTTTGGATGTGGCGTTCTCCGAAGAGGTGGCGGGTGCGACTGGTCTCTCCGATGCCTTCTCCTTGCCCTTACTGCTTCCAGGAATGGAAGGGCCAGATGCCGATGCCGATGCAGAAGCAGGGGCAGCCTGAGAGTCCGCAAGTGAGGCAAGAATTGCCTGGATCGTATCTCGAACTTCTGTCGCATATTCGTTGTTGAGCCGAGATTCGAGGTCCGCCTTTAGAGACGATTCTGTCGAACTAGTAGAAGGCTTCCATGCTTCTGGAGTGGTAGAAGTGTTTGGTATGGCCTGTGACTAGAAAGAATTAGCACAAAGAATAAGATGTCTAGTGATTTATATTTACCTGTTGGTCCTTCTCCTGTTGCCCGAACAATGTGTTCATAATCTGTTCAAAACCACCAAGAGGTGCGGCAGAGGGTTGAGTCTGTGAGGAAGCTGAAGAAGCCTGGGGCGCAGGCTGCTGCTGCTGTCCCCCTAGAAAGAGGCCGAGAAGTTGCTGGAGCGCTTCGGGATGTGGGAACTGAGCT
>QOVE01002815.1:0-13350 GCA_003521275.1 Tricholoma sp. MG99
AAACGTGGCGTGCAAACTCACGACAACAAAATTGTTTACTGGGACACATTTGGTCGGCCGGATTTTGGCAAACTGGAGTGCCACCGCAAGTCGAGCCGGTTGGACAACAAGCATCCTGTCCTGCCACCACGACGCAATCATAACCAACATCACAACAACCCTGGCCTGAGAAGAACGTCACAATTGGGATATATAACGAGATGGGGGGAGATTTACCACCGGGACATGCGTAACTTCCAGCTGGACAATACGTTTGGCGAGTGTGAAGATCGCGGGCCACAGAGCGCGAGGTTTTTGGGGAGCGAAGCAGACCACTGATCACTTCTGAACGTTCACTACGCGGGACACGAAGACCAGCAGCCATGCAACTTGAAAATCCGTGCAGATAGACTAGCAGGGCGAAAACCGCGACCTTCAAGTCCAACATATCCGCTATAGATTTAATGCAGACTTAAAATGTGGGGGAAGAATGTCCTCACTATTGAGGGACTGTTTATGGCACTCGTTTAAATGCCTGCTGGCGCATGACGGAGTTTGTATACTAGTACCCTAACCTGTTCTGATTAAAATTTGCAACGCTCCTATCAGGCACAACCTTATCCAGCCCTGTCAGTTGTCAGTGTGATATTAGTGATTTAGAGCCCTCGATGGATTTCATTAATTAATCATTATTATTACTCACCCTATGTATATCAGCAACCAAGCTACTAGAAGAACGAAATGAGTATCGATAGCTAGTGTACACTGGCCAAAATGCAGACTACGTTGACTTGGCAATCAGACTCACTGCCTCACCGACGACTCGAGCTATGTTCGGTTCAAGAGGACCCCTGACAACCCCTCAAAATGCCTGATCCCGGATTTTACCATCCGGCTAAAAAAAAATTTGGGTCATTTGGTGGTATTCCTATCCGGATTTCGCCTCAGGCCTAGCGCAGGTCCCATTTTTATCCGCACATGGGATCAGGCATTAAAAAAACCGCTAAAATAACTTTTTTTTTCTCAAAAAATCGCTCAAGGTAGGTAATACTGTTAAATAGGGCATACGCGAGTCATCATCGACATCATACGTGTCCAGATCTTCATAGTTTTTATGTCTGGAGGCCAGTGTCTTGATAACGCCCGCGATTTTGGAAATTTGCTTCGTGAGAATAATGTCGTCGATGTCATTTTCATCTTCAGGGAGTGTTGAAAAGCATGTTGAAGCTGAAGGATGTACCAATGCATAGCTTTCAATTTTCTTGTGGTGGTTCGAGAGCAAGTAAGTCTTTGACTGCAATATTGTTGCTGGGGAAAATATATCTATAAAAATCATCTGGTATAAACAATCTTCTTTCGCAGTAACTTTCAAGTCTGGAAAAGCAGAGGGATTTGAAGAAAATATCTTCCCTTTCCTAATCCGATCAAAAGGCGGTGGCTCGGGATCCTCGTGATAGTCGGTATCCATTTTGGGCCCGGGGATTTGACGTGTGCACGAGAAAGATGTATGTAGATGAAAACAAAGCAGTTTGTTCGGGACGGAGTCTCAGGCTAAAGTTAGTATGTCATTCCACTGGTACAGTAATATACTAACTAGACTAATACAGGCTAGTACATACTAGTAATGTGGCATGCCTGCTAAAACATGTGGCGTAATAGCGCTCATGACAGTCATCTTTGTGACCCAGCTCTGCAGTCTTTATCCGGAGCGGATCAGGCCTGCGGCAGCTAGCCAACCCTTATCCGGACTGTACCTCAGGGACTGGTCCACCTTTTGCCCAGTTCCTATCTGGAAGGCCTCAGGGATTCAAAAAAATTCCGCCAATCCTTATCCAGATTGGGATCAGGCATTTTGGGCGGTTGTCAGGGGTCCTGGTTCAAGTGGCTGATCAGTGATCCGACCCCCTTGTGCCTGAACAGAATGTCATAATGCAAAAGTTTGGTGATTCCAAGTTGTCACCCTGATGCCCCTGGTTAAAGCGCTTGTTGGGCGCTGATGCAAAATTTAGACAAACACCGCATTCGTGTCAACCTCATAAGTTATCAATACCAGATGTATGAGTGGAACTTGGGATTGTGGAGAACTAGAGTTATGATGAGTGCGCTAACATTAGAAGCGGATACGACGATGGACCTTGGTGGAGAAATCTCTCCATCTGAACTCTATCTGCACACCACTACACCAGCGTGTTCAAGGTTTCGGCGTTCCAAGCCAAAACAAGAAAACAAACTCGTAAGTACATACTCCACTGGTGCACTCGATTTCCCTGCACAGCCACGGCGAGCCAAGCTAAAGCACACACTACAAAGGTACGTCTCCTCTACCTGGCCAATTCTTCTGCGGGTACGTTTAAACCCTGCGCTCAGACGATGAACCTGTACGTGGCTGTAAGTTACTACTCTTGTAGAGCCCAAAAAAAAGGTCAACTCTTAACTAGCAGATACGGTCGATGACGCGCTCTGCGCGGATGCAGTTGAAAGATCATCATTTACGACCTTGTTAACATGTGTGAGACTAGTTTTAATATATGGGATAGCACAGGGATGGTACCTTAGATCCAAATATCATTGAAATAACTTTGGGCCCAATATTTTTCACATGAGGTTTTCTATTTTACACGAGAACCGTGCGTCGCGGAGGTCAGTTTGAGTATATTCATCGAAAGGACGAAAAGGACCTACACCGGACCTCCTTTCAGAGCTTGGCGTTTTGGTGGAACTATGATCTCAGTTCGTTATCGATTGCACGATCGCGCTGAAGAGACCGTGTGATGAGACTGATAAAACTAGGGTTCAAGATCTGCTGATGGTGCAATGACCACAGAGAGCACAAACTTGAAATGATGGCCAGCAAGGGACGGCATCCGAGTCACAACCTTGATGAATCATCCTTCAGAGGAAAAAGTCGACTTGATATCCACAATGGAACCATGAGATGATAGCAGGTTGGACGCGAATTGGAGGTTGAATATTTGTCTAGGATTTTGATGTAAGATAAGGGCTGTGGAAGGATCTGTGTTCGCACCATAGTAACAGCTGGGATATAGAGCATTACACGAGAACTCAGGGTTCGAACTGTAGTTGCAGATATTGTCGTTGTCGTAGATAACGTATTTGAGCATGATAACCGCCTTGCGCAAAGAAATTGACGCACGATGAAAGGCTATCCTAAGCCATTAGTGTGGCCCAGTGCGTGGTAATGGATGGTCAAACCTAGCTTCCGCATGGCCCATTAGCAGCATTTGCGGATTATCAGGTATGCTCGACTATTTTCGAAGAAGCTAGTCACATCTTCCCGAATATGAGCGATAGTCTGATAAACTGACGGAATGAAAGCACCTTGAAGTTAAAAGGAATTCGCATCATCATCTAATCGTCCTACGGAGAAGCTACGATTTGACGCCACTACCAGAAGTGGAGAAAGGGGCCAGAATGCTGCAGGAGGATCACTCGGTGAGCAGAGATGCAAAATATAAGATCGGCATGGACCCACATATGGTTTAGTAGTATTCGCTAGGTTGAAAGCAAGTCGTAGTCGCCAGAGCGGAAAACCTGGCGGAGTTAATCAGCCGAGATCAGACACCGGCCCTAAACATTACTTATGTAAATCGTGTAGGTACCTCGATTTATTGTCGATTTAGTACGTAATGTATACTGCCAATGAAACTACAACTGTGTTGTTGCGGTACATGTGGAGACCCTAGCATATGGGAGGCATATAACAATGAACAGAGGAAACATTCATTTGGTGATACAGGACTGTACTTTGCCAGAGCCTTTAGGCTTCGTGTTCTCCACCGTGATCCTAATACACATAAGCACCGCCCCAAAGTTTCCTCTCCTGGCAGGATCTCATCAATATTACTAACCACAGCCAGCTGCCAAGGAGCCAGAGTACCGTTGTTGGATTGAAGCGGCTCGAGCTTGAGTAGACAAACAACAAATAATAATATTGTGACAATATTAAAATCGCATTTGTCAGTGACTCGGAGCTCGGGAGGCAAGCCTGGGAAACGGATGGGTACCAGTGGTAAATGAACTAAAGATTCAAGAAGCTAGCTGGAGCAATAAGAATCGAGGAGATCACATCGAATGATTCGTAAAGAAAACATAAACAATAAGAATTGCCATGACCGGCATAATGCATTGCGCATGCTCGCACACTGGCACCGTGACCGCCCTGGGGCATGTTACACGGGCGGAAAAACCCAACAGTTTTATAGAAAGCTGGCCACAAGTCGTAGAAAAGGTAATCACTTCTGGAGAACACGAGGCAAAAATTCTGACCATTCTCCGCTGCAAATAAATGGTTTGTTGATCAGACTTCCAAGATCAGTCACTTTCCCACTGTGTTCACAGTCAAAATCGTTCAATTAGTATCATTCCACTACAGTCACATACATACTCCCTCGAACTTAACGTGCAAGGGACATGGTTAAATTTTCGAGTCATTCGGGTGTTTATACACAAAATTACTTACCTAAATGGCGTAAGAGGTCATCAAGGCCGGGCGTCGCTATCAGTGACTCGGATGCATCTGCAGGAACACGGCGTAAAATCCTCGTTGTCGGCCCTCGGGATCATGGATGACGATTGAATATTGCCAAATGATGATTTATTGGATTGAAGTAAAGAGGCCCGGAAGAAGTGGAAGTCGCGATTCGAAGCATTGATGTCTGCGCCAATTTTTGGGAAGGTATATGCCGTAGGTTGTGTGCTTAATTACGCCCGATTCGGTATCTGCAAGTTCAACTTCTTGAAGTAGGAAGGGTAGTAATGAACGGAGTCCGATGGTTCGCAGCCGCGATTTGACAAGACTATCCTTGGACTATCCGAGTCGTCACTGAAGTACCGAAGGCTTGACATTACTTCAAACAACACGAGGTGCCGGCAGAAGACACTCGAAGGAGTATGGGTCGCAACGCAAATACACAGGGGATTTTCAGACCGACCACCCAATTTTTCCGGTGGAGCAAGCGTGATCGGTCAATCAGATCACTGCGGTTGTAATTTTTGAAACTTAACAAAACTTGAAGGTGGACGATAAGTGTTCTTAAAGAAGATGAGCGCCAGTTTCTATGAGTACACCAGGTAACCAATCCCATCGAATCGCTAGCGGAGATATGCAATACCTTTAGATTGAAGTTTGCCGTGACAGTGAGTCCGTTATTGTAGCTAATTTCCCGGCAAAGTATGACACACTTTCCGTGAATTATCCTGTCCGTCATCGACTCGAACTGATCGGCATATTATTGTCCGAGGGAAGCGACTCATCAACACATTGAATGATACTTCGAGAAGCTGCAAATTTAACCACCGTCAAGACACCTCGTGGCAACGTCCACTGGGGTTCGGCGTTATTAACAGTCAATCATCCCAGTCATCTCAGCTACGACGATCAGTAATTGCAGCGCTTAAAGTTAGTTCCGCCGACGCACCATTGCGATAGTTTGCCGTTATGGTCGGACTGAACCGATCCCTGTGGTCCGGTTTCGAGTTGTCGTAGGAGGATTGGAATTTGGATAGCAGGTGAGTGTTGAAAGGGATATCTTGAAAATACGATGACTTGCAGACTCACTTGTATGAACGCGAAATTTCGCACTCATATTATTGATATAAAAGAGACATTATGATCCATTCCATTACTCTGGAGTTCCTCCTGTGCCGATGATACTTTCAGTTTGCATTCATGAAGTAGACATCCCCCAAGTCGGGCCCGTGACATGGCACGATTCCCACCGCGACAACCTGGCGAGCGATCTCCTCTGGGAGTTGCTGAAACCGACATTTAAGAGAAGGCGCCAGCGCAAAAGTATGGGCATCTTGGTTATGTTGCCTAGTAAGGCTTGTATCTGGAACTGGAGATTGAGGATCTAAAATCAGTTGAGCCGAGAAAGGGATATCATCTGTGATCTGGGAATAGGGATCTCACCTTTAACAGGGCGTCACTCCAGCCACACGCTATTGATATAGTGTCTCCTGCTTTCTCCCGACAATCTGAGGGACCAATGAGCATCTTACATGCAATCAGCGATCCCTTCAAGATCAATCAGTGACACTAATGAGCGGACTTCCAACTTGAAGGTCCAACAAACGCGGAGATACAGTCGTATGGCGGCAAATATACTGTATAGTGAAGCCCTCCAGCTAAATGGCTGTCTGGATTCGTCCTGGGAGTGTCCCAGAAACCATAGATCGTGAATCCATGATGTTAAAATCGTTTTCGGAGTCGCCGTGGAGTGTACTAATTACGGATATCTTCGAATGGAATAGAGTGTCGGCATCCAGGACTGAATTTCACGAATAGCTTACTTTGAAGGTAACTGTACTCGCTAAGAAGTGATCCATACCGGTGATCTAGTGACTTCTGGATTAAAAATGAGGCCGTCAAGAACCATGTTGAGGTAGCGCAGCAGGAGAACTTGAACGTGGAACGTTCAAATGTCGGTGGCGCCGAGTGATCTTGGTCCCCAAAAATCGGACCCAAATCACGTTGTATTCTATGTTAAATAGCAACATCAGACAGTAGATCATATCAGACACACGAAGATTTATACTGGATATCCAGCACACTGATACCAATCATACGAAGAAGGGTCTTCATAATCGATCCACCATCTGGGCTGTTCAAGTTTCCCAAAAATGTGCGACAGTCGGTCAACCTTCGCTTGACTAGGGCTTCGTCAGTACAGCTCGGACTCAGTACAAATAGATAGAATGGACACAATCGATTCCCCAAGCCGGCGGGCCTTGAATAATAGCAGTATTGGTCGGGGAAGTGGGTTCCACAAGGGCGGACCAATGCAAGGTCTCGCATAATACGCGTCTGCACTTGCAGGATCTGCGCTGCAAACATAAGTGCTAGGTTGTCTAGTCCGGCAGGATCATCTTTCAAGTTCATCGAGTACGTCATACTAGTTAGTAGAAACAAACGTGATGGCATTGGGTCAAATGATTGGGTCGAATATGGGTTGGAAGAGCTAGTCGCATTCGCGTTGGTAACCCGGGCGCAACCTGGTTCATGATTAGGGTCTACAGGATCAAAAGGAATACAAATCTTACTGTAAGTTCACTGAAAGATGAAAAACTGTCAATGTAGCTGAAGAATGATAAATGGTCACATGTTCCATTATAGAAGTCACAGCGCCAACTGTTCCCACGCCAATGTTACAACTTTTTTGCTTCAAACGCTTCAAACTCTGGTTGCAACACGTACACCATCATTCCATGAGTACATATACCAACTCGACATGCTATCGTGGCCAAGGTGTGGACGTTGCCGCGAACCTTAACATTCAGCACTCAACCAGGCAGTCATATTTCACTCCAAGACAGAAATTGATTCAACCAAGCTGCGCATTCAAGCTGCTGGCACTCAGGCTCTTCCCATTTAGCACGGCGGCATCACACTGATGACACGAACAGAATCTTGTTCCGTGAATAATATATCATCTCACGTAGCGACACGAGGACAACAATAATCACTACTTGGTACGCCCTAGTAATCTACATTTCACTATCTTCATGATCAAATTAACATGGGGTGTATAGTCGCGTGTTGGCGCATCAGGTGCGTATTTCGGGAGGATGCTGTATGAAATCGTTAGGAAGAGCACTTCTGCGAGATCAGAGGACTCTACGCAAATCTTGACGGTAGCATTAACACAGTCACAACACAGCTATACTAATAAAATGCAGGATGTGCTGACAGAACTAGGCTGACGCGATGTGCACGCGATCTGTAAAAGGGATCATGAGCTGAAAAAGATTACCATATGTAGAACTAGTACTAGATGTACATTTCTCCGGCAATTAGTTACCTCGTTTCCCGGTTGGCTGAAAAACCTGGCATGCTTAATTGTCTTCCCAAAACAGAGAAACCCCTTGGTGATAAGGCGTTGGGTTGTAAATGAAGACAGCGGGAACATTAAAATTGACGATTATAGTCACTGCGTGGGTTCGGACCTGGACCCAACCTTCCAAATCCATAGTACTGTACATGATACCAACTGTCTACACCCCATTAGGCCATTGCTACGCTACCTGGCAAGTACTCTGTTTTGCCGGTCAGTGATTGTGGTGCTTCTAATTCTGACTCATTAATCGTGACAGGTGAAGCCGACAAGTAAATTTGGCGTGCTGGATCGAGCGAGACTCGGATGCTTTCCGACTCCTCGGAGCCAAAGAGTCGCTAATAGTCTACCTCTGAGTCCGAGATCATTCTCAATGCGCATGCACTCAGGCTCATGACTTTGCAAACTACTTTTCGACCGTCCGAGCCTTGGTATTATTTATGCACTACAGGCTGTCCTTTACCCTATGTAATTTATGCTTCTGAACCTCTCCCCCGAAACTCGGATGCGCAGGTGTTAAAAATAGCGGTCTCTTGTATGTAGTGCAAATTTGTTAATGAATGACAACCACCGGACTCGACGACTACTGAATTAAACTGTACCCGTCGGCCCCGGCCCTGTGATGATGGCCCTGGGCCTGGGGCCACCAGGGTCGGCCCCGACCGCTGTTGTTAGTGCGGGGAAAACGGCTGCCAGACAGTTCCAGTACCGTTACATACAATACTACTTCAAGTTCTAGCATAGTTACCAACCCATCGGCAACGGTCACGGTACTTGTAGCAAATATCGTGCAAATCTTCGGGTGTATAAATGATGTGAAGGTCCATCTCCGGTAGTATTACTTACATGATACTTAAGTAGTAACTTTATAGACAGACCGCCGTCAAGATTTCCTTTTCACGTCTTTCTTCCTTCCCAGCATCCGTTCCACAACAGCAGGTCTGTCACGAATTCTGACGATTCACGACGACACGGATCTCGAAGACGTTTATTCCTGCGATCGTGCAATCCCCTTGAATGGCTATAACTATTACAGCGTTAGATATTGTAGCGGCCACTCTAGGGTTGTTCATACTTCAAAATTACCTCACGTTAAGAGGATCCCAGGGCCTTCCCCCTGGTCCAAAAGGATTTCCGCTTATCGGGGTATGTCAGATAACATCTTGCCTCATGAAATACGCTTACATATATTAGAATATAGCAGATATGCCGACAAGTAAAGAGTGGCTGACGTTCGCGGAGTGGGGACGCAAATGGGGTAAGTCAAGGAATGCTAATGAAATGACTTATGCATTTATTGACTGAGTTCAGGCGGTATTTGTTCTGTTATGCTTATGGGTCGTCCAATGATCATCGTGAACTCTGCTGCGATCATGGATGAGCTGAACAAAAAAGGAGCCATTTATTCCGATCGACCTGTCCTCGAGATGGGTGGTGAACTCGTTGGATACTCAAATACGCTTGTCCTACTCCGTTATGGTCCCCGATTCCGCACCTTCCGCAAGCACTTTTCCAGTGTCATTGGACCTGGCCCGTTAGAATATCAGAAGGCCAAGATAGCTGATGAAACTCACCGTTTTTTGAAACGAGTTCTAGCTAGTCCAGACGACCTCTTGGCACATCTGAGAAAGTACGTAATCCCATTTAAGCACGTATAGTTTTTCCGTGCTGCAACTTTGGTACTTGACAGGTTGGCCGGCGGCATCATTCTGACACTCACATATGGTATCAAAGTGCAGGATGGCGAGGACCCTTTTGTCGCCCTTATCGAGGGCGCGAATGAGAATTTCAGCGCTGCGACCGCTCCCGGAGCATTTCTGGTCGACTTCTTCCCAACGTTAAGGCACCTACCGGAATGGTTACCTGGGATGGGCTTCATGAAGACTGCCCGTAAATGGGCGAAGAATACTGCGGCCATGGTGGATGTCCCATTTGAATTCACCAGGAAGCAAATTGTGTGTACCGTATTGTTACCTTGTCATTTCATGTATTCACCCAGAAAATCTAGGCTGCTGGAGTCGCTCCTCCATCGTTTATTTCTACACTTTTGGAAGGCGAAGAAAATTTGTCAGCCGACGATATAAATGATATCAAATGGGCTGCCAGCTCCATGTATGGCGGTGCGTTTTGCCTTTCCTAGTCGAAAAATCATGGCTCACGTATATATTCCCTAGGTGGCGCGGACACCACTGTTTCAGCAGAATATGCCTTTTTCTTAGCCATGGTCCTTAATCCTGGTAGAGTGCCGTTTAATCTGAGAGAATTGTTTACTGATGCAGATAAATACTCATCTAATAGATGTGCAACGTAAGGCACAAGCGGAAATCGACGCTGTCGTAGGAAATGATAGACTTCCTACGTTTTCCGATCGTCCTGATCTTCCTTATGTGAACGCTATTGTAACGGAGGTTTTACGATGGAATAGTGTTGGACCGACCGGCAAGCTTGACGTATCTAAGTGGGAAGTTACGAAGGCTCACGAATTGTTCGTCCAGGGATCCTGCATATGGCTATGGAGGACGGCGTTTTTCAAGGATATGATATCCCCAAGGGAGCGATAATCGTTACAAATCTTTGGTAACATGGTTCTTTTCTCTTGTTGTCGGCCTGATGATAACCTATGATCCTTCCTAGGAATATGGCCCACGATCCAGAGATTTATCCCGATCCATTCGCATTCAATCCTGACAGGTATATAACTACTTCACAGCAGCCAGCACAGCGCGATCCTCGGACTATATGTTTTGGGTTCGGGCGACGTATTTGCCCTGGAATGCACCTTGCGGAGGCCAGTATATTCTCCGTGGTCTCCACGTCTCTTGCTGTTTTTGATATCTCGAAAGCGGTGGAGGATGGAATAGAAATTACCCCTGTCCATGAAAACACGTCGGGAACTATCAGGTATGAGTCTTCGCTTCCAATTTCTTGTTTCGCGTTAGTCCTGATCGATATTCACAACGGTTTAGCTATCCAAAGCCGTTCAAGTGCGCTATTAAGCCACGATCAGAGAAGACAGTGTCCCTTATCCGAGTTAGCCAGGAGCTCCTTTAGATTTTACAGATTTATGGATTTACGCTTGTCTATGATACGGTCGTCATAATCCAAAATGAATGCACAGATTTGTCACGATCAAATGTTTACGCACGTACTCGAGCAAATGCCGCTAGGTCGGACGGGGCGATCTGCTATCAGCTTGGCATGTTTGTTAGATTAGGTTGCAAAGTGGTGACCGGTGAAGCTTGAAGCGAGCAGTATCTGGTAAGGCCCAACAAAGAACAATGGAACACATAAAATCATCGTGAAAATTTCACTCCCGAACTCCGAGTCGGAACAAATTTCTCTAGTACTAAGCGACCCAATCAGAAAGTTTTTCTCTGGCTAACGTAAGATACAGGCGCCCAGTGTTGTGCCCAGTGGCGTCAATTAAAACTCCTAAGTAGCAGTGGAGCCAAGATACGCCACGCGTAAGTCAAGTCGGGTTGATGGAAGAAGGTTTAGAGTTTTGAGCTTAACAAGGCTCTTACGTTGTGAATTAGCAATTGTTTCGTTGGTAGCCATGTGGCACACAACGTGGCCCATAATGTACCCAGACTACTGGTCTTGGCGTTGGTGTAAAAAAGGAAAAAAAGCGGAGAAACCGATCCGAGTTTTTGGATATTATTCAATCATATCTGCGATATCCAACTATATTATGATCCATGCGTTAGATTATCAATATTCTCAAGGTAGCTTCCCCATTCATTCAGACTACAGAAAACGTATTATAATCAGTTTTATCAGCCTGACGAAGGCCGCAGGAGCAAAGATCGACGTACTCAAAACCGCTTGGAGTGTCGAACCACACCGCAACCGCATCACTGTTGATAGTGCCCGACTGCCAGCCTTGCGCGCTGTGACCTCTGTCATGACCAAGGGTGTTTGTCACATATGGAGTGCGCTGTTCTGCCCAATTCTGAGCCATGCCAGTGTGATTGTACGTATTCACGTTTGGATATACCCACGCATCATTCAACGACGTCAAGGTGCCTGTACTATTCGCCAAAGTGGCCGTAGTCGTGGTCAGCGCCGAAAAAGAATAAGATTTAACCTGAGGATAGGTCTGACTCTCATAGTCATTCCCAGCGACCGACGAACTGCCAACATCATCATTCAACGAATGCAGAGCTTGTGAAATTACTGACCCAGTGGCAGGGGTCATGGGGGCAGCAGCAGCCTGAGCAGGATCGTGTACGTGTAGATTCGTGCTGCCTTGGAACGAGAGCGCACTCTGTGGGAAAGCGTGTCCGTGTCCGTGCTCATGTGGCGAAAACACACTGGCAACTTGGCCATGTGTCGCCGCCGGCAAGCATGCCAGCTCCTCGCTATATACAGGCAGCGCATAACTCGAAGACATCGATTGACTGGCGTTCTCATGTAAGCACGGCTGTAGGCTATATGCGTTTTCGGGGATATGGCGGGCGTGTAGATCGTCGATGTGATCTGCTTCCAGTGGTGGTGCTAGAGGAGGAGGATTTGACGCGGAGACCTGGTCCTCGAGATTCGTGGATGCAGAGTTGTTGTTATCAGCATCGCTCGGCCATTTGTTAGGGTTGGAATCCACCGTCGTAGATTTCCTCGTCGGGAGTGGTAAATCACCCATAAAGACCAGTGCATGCAAAATGTCCCTGTGAAATCGTAATGAGTAACTGTATGCTCATGACCAGCGACGGGTATATTTACCATAATCTGCCTGCTGAATTCCATCTACGAGATTATACAATGATTAGTTGGCGTTCAAGGCTGTAAGATGGTTACTGAAACTTACCGCGTCTCACACCGCTTGAGGAGCTGCATGCACTGATGCACTTCGACCATGTCGGCAGCCGGATCCGCCGAACTCCCATTCTGCTTCCCATTCCATGTATTCAAAAGCAACAAATTCGCCGACATGAACACCAGGATCTAAAACAACAATAACTTCAACTTCCCACGTCTAACAAACAAACAAACACCAACCTGAAGCTGCAGTGGCGTGACACACCTGCGGCTATGCACCACCGCAATACGGATACACGACTTTGCCGCGTTCGTACAGATGGCGAGAGATGAGAAGGAGTGCGGCGAGGGCTTGCTCACTGGGAGATGCGGGACGAAAGGTTTGTGGACGACGATTTGGACGTAGTAGTACGTGCAGTACACCCACGCCGCCTGGCTGAACGTTTTCTCGTCCTGTCGCTGGGGATCCCACCGCACTATACATCATGCATTGGCAGTTAAACGTCAACACGTGGTAAAAGGTAAAAAAAGGAAGCGAACGGTAGGAGGGGATGGAGTCGAGCCATTTGTTGAGAGCGGAATCGAGCTCTGCGACGGTGCGCTGTTCCCACTGGGGCCCGACGAACCCGCGTATGGCCTTTGATCTGTTGATCGAATACTGTAAACCACACACATGACATCACTGTCAGCATTAGGCAGCTAGTTGGAGGCGGCGTACGATGGTCTGCAGGGACGAGCCTAGGATTTGGAGGAGTTTGATGTA
>QOVE01002822.1:0-10699 GCA_003521275.1 Tricholoma sp. MG99
AAGCGAGCCTTATACGGTCTTAAACAAGCCGCGCTTGCATGGTGGAAAGAACTTGAAACTTTCATGAAGGAGATGGGTTTCAAACGCACAAGTTCTGACGCCGGAATCTTTATCTACAGAGATAATAAAGGCAGATTTGTCATCGCCATTATCTATGTCGACGACGGCCTCTTCATGGGCCTAGACAGTAAACTTGTAGATGAAAAGAAACGTGCTTGTATGAAGCACTGGGAGTGCCGCGACACTGGCGATGTCCGCGAATTCCTTGGCATGTGCATAACCCAAGGCGCAAATACTATATCTATCGATCAGCAGCAATACCTGAAAGAGGTTCTACAGCGTTTCGGTATGATGAATGCCAAGAGTACACCCACACCACTTCCTTCCGGGTATCAACCCGCAGAAAATAAAGAACCCGTAAACAAGGTTCTTCGCCAACAATTTCAGTCAGTGATCGGATCACTATTGTACCTAATGCTAGGCACAAGACCTGACATCGCCTTTGCGGTGATCAAATTGTCTCAATTTTCCGCCAATCCCAGTAAAACACATTTGGACAAAGCGATGTATATAATGCGCTATCTTGTGGGAACACAAGACTATCAAATTGTCTATAATGGGAAAAGAGGCGAAGGTGTCCAAGCGTACACTGATTCCGATTGGGCAGCTGACGAAATCAAGCGCCGATCCACGACTGGATATTTCATCACGATGGCAAGCGGCTCTGTATGTTGGCAATCACGCTTACAGAAGACAGTAGCGCTATCTTCCATGGAAGCCGAATACATGGCTTTATCCGATACTGGAAGACAAGTCGTATGGATACAGTCCCTCTTCAAGGAACTTGGGTATAACATGCAGCAAATCCCCATTTGCGCAGATAATCAAGGATCGATTTTCATCGGTTCAAATCCTGTCCAAGAAAGAAGGACCAAACACATAGACATTCGCTATCATTACATACGCGAATGCATAGAAGACAAGAAAGTCTCTGTCTTCTTTATTGCAGGAACGGAAAATCCCGCTGACATGCTTACGAAGAATTTGTCCGCGGAGAAATTCCTTAAATTCCGGGAGCATTTAGGTATAAATATTCAATCTTAAGTCACACCGCGCTCAAAGAAGCTGCAGTACTACTTAAGGGGGGGTGTTAGAAATATTCGCTTATACCCGAATATCCCTCCATTTATGGTCTAACTCTGTAGACGCACCATGTGATATATTATGCAATATGGTCCGTGCACATATGTAGAATACAGTATATAAACCCTGTATCTTCTCCTCAATATGCAGAGTTCTCTCTACCTCAAACCACCACGTAGTATAGCTTAAGTCTAAGCCAACACACTCAGGTAAGAAGGCTTCTGTAGTGCACTTCCCTACGCTATGTAGGATAGCTGCTCAACACCAACTTGACTTCGTCTGCCACGCGCCTTGGTGAAGAAAGTTTATGGTGGTCCATCCTGGACAAAAATCAACTTCTACTATGCTCATCCCTATCCTGCACTGATGGGCATCAGTTGTCACTCATCCTCATCAATGAGCACTGGTGAGCATTCATGGGCACTGATGGGCATTGATTGGCACTGATGAGCATCAATGCCCAATGGTTCCAGAAAATACTTGTCATTCATTATTGCTACTTCAATATTCTTAACACATTACTGGGCATTATATGCACTTCCATACCAAATTATTTTTGGCACATATTTCGAATGCATATGGGAATTGGACAATCCAAGCAAAAAATCTGTCTGTCCGTTGCAAATTATTATGTAACACAACCAAATCTGGCTTGGTGCATACTAATACCAGCAGCTCAAACCAGATATTCAACTAGAACTTGGAATGCTTTTCAGCACTATACATGATTTACCACTAAGTCAACTTTCAAATACAAACTGCAGCTCTAATAATACCATGCCCTGCTACTCAATCTTTCTCTTGCTTGAACATCAAACCCGCTGTTTTAAATACCTTTAGAGCTTGTAATTTCTTTATCTTCGACTTCACACTCACCTTTGCCATCTGTATACATTGAACAATATCCTCTGCCTGTATTCTCAGAGGAAAAGGAAAAGCCAGATGTTTCATCATGCCTTCTTCACAGTTTCCTGGGACATCTGTCTTCTCTGCCTCTGTTTTCTCTGCCTCTCCTCCCAATACTTTCAACTCTGTACTATGCCCACGTCTCAATACCTTTGCCCATCGTGCTACCTTGCATAACAAATGCTCAGTGAATATTGGGCTGAATCCCAGAGTCTTCTTGTTTTCATCACTAAGAAACTTGTCCAGGAAATTGTGAACTGACAAAAATGCTGCATATACTGCTTCTGCATGTGGCATGTTGAAACCCAGCAACTCCAAACCATGAAAAGCACCCTTTCCACGATTCTTATTGATGAAGTCCGTAATATCAATGGGCTCAGGCATTGAGGCAATTCCCAAAAAAACCAGATTGTTTGCCAACTGAAACACTGTCAACCCATCATTAAACCCAGGGATCTTCAAATCCTGGATTCTCTCTTTACAGTCTCGCCAACTGCAGCGTGGTCCACTGTATTTTTCAGGATTTTCTCCTTGCATTTCTCCCAATATTCCCAGCCATGTTGCCTCAACTGCTTCTGTAAAGTACTGCAAAATTTTCTCATTTACAGTATATTTCTCTCCTTTCCATGCCTTATCCTGATATGTTGGCTTCAAGGCCAGATGATTGCTTGCCTGCCCCCACACCTGAGTGTCATCCATTGCAATATATCCCGGTGGTTTGATCTTAGAAGATGTGGGTGACACATTGAATGCTGCCATTTTGGAAATATTCAATGCTGTCACTCTCTCAAAATGACCAATCATTTTGCTTGCATCCATTGAAAAAAATCCTCTGTATCCCTCAAGCTGCTTTAAGAAAGCTTGTGTCATATATCCTTGGCCAGTTCCCATCCACGACAGAAGATTGGACAATCCAACCTTATCTGTTATTTTGGACCCAGGAAGATACTGGTGCAATAATTCAGCTCCTTGTGAAAACTGCCGTGCAGGATTTGTATGATCTGGATTGGAAACAACTGTGGAATTCAGTGTCAGATGTTTTCCCTCAAGCACTCTTCGAAGTACTGGATTGGCTGCTGGTAACCCATTCCACTTATTTAAAGCCTCCCGGACAATTACTCCCAAAACTCTGGCACCTATAGAGTCCTGTTCTGAAACCAAAGTCTTCATATCCAGTGGAGTGTACCCAGCAGTCGTTCTCTTCTTCCCCTGCTTTGGATTCAGAGCCTCTGGTAAAGAAGGCCATATTCCTATCTCACTTTCTTGAGTATCGAAGCCTTTCTCTTTTCCAGTCAGTGCCCGCCCCTCATGAAGTTCCATCATACTCTGATGCACCACTTCTCCTATCTTACGACAGGTTTCTGGAATATCTGAATATGTCATCACACGGTCTTGTACCCAGGTGAACAAAGGTTTGAGAGTTTCTATAGTTCTCTTCAAAACAGCAGGTGCAAATCGGTCCACCTTAGACAGTCGCTCCTCAAACATTGAAGTCGGGCTCGCCAACAGTCCATTGATAGCCTCTGATGCAAATACTGCATCTGTTCCACATGCATCTGCAATACACTGCAATATCGCCCCACGTGTTACAGTACGGTCCCAAATGTGTTCATCTTTGGTGTTTCGGTAGTTGGCATCATTCACAGCTGTATCAATTTCTTTCAAATAAGGCATGATCAGTGCCTTAGTCCACAAATCCTGCAGACACTTGCTGCTTGTAGCATACAAGTCAGCCACTTCAGGTCCACATCGATTGACAACAGGAAGGGTAGTTGGCAAGTGATGAATCTGGTACTGACCAGGATGCGGAATGTTACTAGGGGGTGGTTGAACAGCAAACAATGCTGTATGATTTGTTAGTAAATTAAAAATGTGAGATGAGGAAGAACAAGTACGAGAGATGTCATGCCCTTGGGAAGTACGAGAGACATCATGACCTTGGGAACTACTGTCGAGCCATGCGGCTATAGAAGGATCAGGTGCACCATGATGTGACCATAGTCCAGCAATAGGTGTGAAGTCAGAGGGGAGAGCCATTGGAAGTGATGGGTCCTCAGGTATAGTTGGAGGGCGAAGAAATGCCTCAGCCACTGTTGGAAGATCAGGAGAGTTTGACAATGGTGGCTGAAATAGGAGTATGTGAGCCAAGAAGCTTGAAAAGAAATTAATGAAACACACAGGAGTGGCTAGCCGATGACGATTGGTTGGTGGTTCATCCAAATGACTCTGACCGAAAAAAATCATCAGCATAGTCATGTAACAGAAAGATAAGATACAGACCGCCACAGAGTTAGAACACTCACGGATTTGGCCCTTAAGAAGTGATACATTAGGGGTTTGATTCCTTCCAGCCAGAAAAGACTCACAATTTGTGTAGATGATGGCACAAAAGGACAGCAGCCACTCGAAGGACATGGATACAGATCATCATCATCAACGAGATGAGTATCATGCAGAACATGCCAGGGGAAACATGGATGAGTGATATTTGAGTCATCAAGCTTTTTGACAAGATTGCTCTTAGACGGTTCTATATGCAGAATATAAGCGGTCTGATGAGATGAGTAACTCCAAATGAGAAAAGTGTGGACGGGGTGATTGGCCTGTTCGCCAACTTACCCGTTCACGAGGTTCTACCTCGGCCCCTCATTTGTGCAACGAAAACCTTGTGCAACCGTATACCATTCCTTTTTTCCTGTATCCACCAACTTTCATGTTACTGACTCACTGCTTGGTATCTACAGTTCTTGATCCCTCTTGACACGCAACGTGTCAATCACGTGCTCATACACGTGCTTCCTCGGCCCTCGCTCCGACAGCCCCAGTCTCCAGGAAGGAACGGCTTCGTTTTCCCTTTTTCTGCAACTTTTCATTCTATTAATATCGTATCTTGCAACTATTCGGCATTCTATCCGACTTTCCCGCGAAATGGCTAGTCAAACTCCAAATTGACAGGTTGATCGGCTAGACGGTAGGGTCGAGGAACGACGTATGGGTGCTCTCTGCACTTGGAGGGGGCACAAGTAGTGTTCTGCCAATAGAGAGCCCCGACGACAGTTCACTCCCCGAGACATACCTAGCTGTGAAGCCCCGAGAAGAGGACGCGACAACACCATACAATCAACGCCGCCGCGCAAATGCCGCATTTAACTTGAAGAACACTCACACATTTCGAAACCGACGGTCCAGCTTCTTAGTTAGCTCATTTTTCTTGTTGATCGGCCCTGTCAGCGCAAGAGTACGCATGCGATTAGGATTTTCATTAACTGTACCACAACATGTATATAGGTGTCCTCCCACCTTTCGAATGGAGCACCCGACTTTTACTCTCAGTTTTCGTCTCTCCTAAGTTCTCCTCAAGGTTCTGAAGTATTCCCAAGTTACTGCACACCAAGGTGCTAAAGTTGAAAGTTAAGTTCTCAAGTTATTAGTTTCTCAGCCAGAGTTTCCTAGTTTTCCCTGAAGTCTCTTAAGTTACAAGCTCTATTCCAAGTTATTAGATCATTAGTCTGATTACCTCGAGTCCCGAGATTCACATTGCTCGACATGTTCTTTTCGACGCAGTCACCATCCCATTTCGTCGGCGGAGCACGTGACTTTGTTGATCATGCCCCAGTTTGTTTTCGCTTCACACGTTTTTCCCTCCCTGAACTTTCTCGTGCGTATCGTACGCCGACTTCTGCTTGACTAGTTTTCGAGCTAGTCCTGGCCATCTTTTCCCCACTGAATCTCTGATCTCGCTTACCCCTTCCTTCTGTGATGCGACTTTATCGTCGACGGAACTCGAGCAGAATAATCTCCCTGCCACAAAAGTAAAACAACCTAGGAATAACATTCAGGTGTCAACATGAGGATTCTTGGTTTTCTTGGCAATCGGGACCAATTGGGAAACAGTGAAGTTGTAATGGCAAAAAGAAGAAGGCTGGTACTTGCGACTTTGATTAGGATTGGTACCAGGTGGCATTAAGAGGTGCCAAGCCAGTGCTTGAAAGTCGGCTTGAGGAGTGGGGTGAGAATGATCTGGAGTTTCGTTGCCCAGAAACTGAATGTCATGGACGTCTAGATGATGACGAACATGTACATCCAACTCCTTCCAAACTTTCCCTTCATTTGCAAGCGTGACAGGAAAGACCAGCTTGAACTCTTCAAGGGCATGAAGAAGCGGAATAAGTTCCTCTGTAGTCCAGCGCCACACAGGCGAAGGATATCCATCAAGCTCGCCAATGCCATGCTGTAACAAAAATGGAGAATGGTGAGTCTCAAGACACAGATATAAAAGAACCACATACAGTAAAGGGTAAAAGATAAATGATAAAGTATGTAGTCATTGTTGGAGTGTGTAGAAGAGCACTGGCAAAAGGACTGGTAGTAGCTACATCACTTGCTCGTATATTGCTGCAACTGCTACTTTGCGACAGCATACTGGAGGTGTGGGAGGCAAGTACACCCCAGGATGATCCCCGCATGCCTATGTTGTGGGTGCAAGTATTGTACCTGCCAGTCCGAACAGATGCCCGGCTTCTGCTATTTGAAGGCAAGTTGCGCTCAATACTTGTGGCCCTCTGCTGATTGACTGTGAGTGCCCCATTTAAGAGATCCTCAGTATGGCGAGGGATGAAAGGATATATGGGTGGGTGTGAGGCAATGGCAGCACTGGGCATGGTTGGATTGAGTGGGACCTCAGGAAGTAGAGGCAGTGGAAGCACATGGTTGCGGCCTTGAGGAGGGTTTTGCAAGATCAACTAGTGTACTTTGAGAATGAAAGAGCGGCTTACTCAGGTGCCGGCATGTCGTGCCCAAGAAATGAGACACTGCAGATGCAGTTGCTACGATGAGTCCAATCTTTCTCAAGCTATCAGGATGTTTGATGAGCATAGGTCTATGCAAGTTTGAGATAAACTAACCGATTGAAATCCAGCACACTGAGATTCAGTGTTTCCTCCTCAACGATAGAGATAGTTGGGCGAGGTAGGATGTGGATCAATGGGACGATGATGGAGGATATGATGACCACACATGCAAGGGATCTCATGGTGTGGAGGTATCTGTTAATGAGTATTAAGTGTAAAAGGCAAAAAAAAGAACATAGTGGCATATATGATACCGAAACAAGTGCAGTACCACTCAGGAATGTAGTGCCCTTGCACTCACAGTCAACACAGTGGCTGCGTGCTGGTAAAGATGATAGAGAAGACATGAATGATAGTGCAGTAAGGGTAAGGACAGAATTTTTTTGGGGGGTAAAATGGCTAGGGGGAGGTTAACTGAAATGTGTATTGGTGGGAAAGTCAGTCGTAAGTAGAGTGCATTGGTAATCTTTTGGGAAAAAAATAATATAGTGGAAAAGGGAGGAGTTTTGGGAGTAAATCTATGCATGGTGCTGGCCAATGCTGCGCAGTGTTGGAGAAAATTAGGGGAGAAGATGAGCAGTGATGCGCAATAGTGGGCATTAAGGGAAGGGTAGCGCATCAATGCGCATCAGTGCGCCATAATGATTAGGCATTGATGCGCAGTGTGCTGACTAATGCCAGGTAATGCAGATCAATGCTTAGTAATGAAAAATGAGGCGCATGGGTGCAAACTGATGCTGACCAATGGGCAATGACAATAGCAGGATCAGACTTGGATTTTTGTCCAGAACGGACCGTCATACTCGGTAGGAGTAGCACATACGTCGATGTGGTCTTCATAATCCTCTGCTCATTCTGCCGACGTCCCGAGACAATCCACCAAACAGGAATCACGGACGAAGGTTCGAACACATGCTACGCCGCCAAAGGAGGACATGTATGCCCTGACCGTAACGACATATGGTCTATTTTTGAGTTTGACCGCTTGTGCCAGGGCTTCAGCTCGCCGTGACTGAGAGTTAGCGTTAGCATCTGATTTGGGGTTAGGCAACGAAGTGGGATTGTTGATTTTTTGTTGGCTTTGGCGCCAGGGTAGTGTTCTGCGACCCGGGGAACTCCAGTTTGAAACTGCATGCTGGCACGTACGACGCCAGTATACTTTCCCCATCGCCACGATCGTGACCCACCGAATCTAAATCGAGAAGAGCAGCAAACGTCGAGACCGAATCGTGGAGTTTGCGAATGCACCGCTCCATGTTCGACCTGCAGTGTTCAACTTCCCGAGGTACGTCCTCCACCGTACCCCTTTCTCTACACTAACTCACTCTACAGTGGTACAGACCAGAGTACAGGTCAAACTCATCCTCTAAACATTTCCACTGCCTTCAAACTATGACAACGGATTGTGCAAGACCATCTCCGTCAGGAATGACACTCCCAGCTCTGTGTACTTGCGCCGTCCCTCCCAGATCACCGTCCCCCTTTCCTTCATGGCGTTCATTGTTGTCCATGGCTCCTGGGCGCCTATTTCTCCTCTCTTGTTACCCGCATCCATCTCACTCCAGCTAATATCTATAACAACCCCCTATTTCATGTTGGGCTGGTGCTGTGGGGCATGAGATTGACGAGGAATGTGTGGCGGATAAGCGCAAGGTGAACAGTAAAGGCAAGTTGAAGGCCACAGACTGAGACTTGGACGGCAATGCAACCCCCTCCAAGTCTCGCACGTTAGAACACTATGCCATACTTCCATGGCTATACAGCTCCGTCTCCTACCCAAACTACCTCTGCAAATGGATTGACTTCGCCCTCGCCTCCGCCACATTCCCACTCACACCATCCTTCTTCTCCTCGGCGTCCCTGGCGTCTGCGTGTTCGATCAACACAGTCACAGAGCCGGGTATATGTTCTTGCCGTACTTGACGCCTCCGTATATATTTTCGAAATCATGATGATGACAATGGTGCCAGATCTAGAGCTGCTATGAAGGTTCTTGGGATACTTGTTGAGCGATTTTCTGTCAGCAACATCAGCCACTGCCAAGTGGCCAACAGCACCTCTAGTTGCTCATTGTCCCATGCAGAGATATTCACTCCTGTTGCTTTTGTATGCGGCCAATAATTCTTTCTTCGAATTTGTGATACCATGTTGAGCTTGTCTATTGACTCGGAAATTCACTTTTGAAAGCTTACCGATCCCCTCTCTGGTCGTTACTAGAAGTCCCAGTTGATTTTCTTTGATGCGCGCAGGAAAGCAACATAAAATAGCTTAGGTGAATTTTTGCACCGGCCCGAGTATTCAAGTGGATCTCCCGGTGTCTTCATCATCAGCTATCTCCAAGTCTCCAACCCTCTACAACCCTCAACTGCTAAATTACTTCCAGGGAATCGGCTCTACCTGGAATCTACATCTGTGCTACTCGCCAAAAGTTGGTTAATGAAAACGAGGCCTCCATGCTTCTTCGAGCCTCTGAATGAATTCGAAGGGTCTGATGCACAGGCATTACGCTATGAGCCCACTGCATCTTGGAATTTCACGGTTCAGTTTTCAATCAAGATTAACCAAATACAGCATCCAATCATCGGTTCGTGGCCTTCAGGTCAATTCCTTCCATCATGACATGCTACTCGTCACCGGCGCCTAACCCCATTCAATGGTAGTTTGCTCAATACTTTGACAATGTGCCCAGCTGATAGTATTTCGTTTAGTAAAACCCCGTCCCGACTCTCTTATTGGTAGGTATGTGCTGCGTTTCTTTAGTTAATATCGTTTCTTCAGGCTCACAAGCGACCTACATAGGGTATCCAAAATCTTCCACTGGTTTGCGTCAAAACAAGTTGGTGCACTTCAGTTCCCTCTTCACGCAGCTTCTAGCACCCGCCAGCGAATGTGTCATGTATGACAATCAAAATATGTGCCTTTGAACTTTTCTTACCGTTGATCGATAATGTTGGTCTGATCTCGATGGAGGTTGCATATTTTTGTGTGCCAGCGGGACATTGCAAAATGCAAGCCCCGAAACGTGTCCATCGATTACGATTCGAATGAATCTTGATATTAGTGAGATATACATCAGGCCTGGATGGGAACCAGAGCCAGATGTCCCAGCTGTGGTAATTTATGCGGGGTTTGAGAGCAATATGCCAGTGGTGTGCACTGGGTGCAAGCCACGATACTCCTGACTGAGTATTATGTAAGTATACTGGAAGTATTCCTAATATATCCAGAATACTCACGATGAGGTATCTTAGTAGTATTGTACCAACAAAGTATTATACCCTCATGTCAGTATTTAAAAAGAATAGTAACACTATCCAACTCTTCTAACCAAAATACCTCCTTCCTACTGCCAAAATAATATTCAAGTACCCCTGGTGGTGTATTGGACATGAACAATTAAATACTTTCAAAATACTGAGGAAAAGATATCT
This sequence comes from Tricholoma sp. MG99, assembly GCA_003521275.1. Taxonomy (NCBI): domain Eukaryota; kingdom Fungi; phylum Basidiomycota; class Agaricomycetes; order Agaricales; family Tricholomataceae; genus Tricholoma; species Tricholoma sp. MG99. Next base: position 10,331 of record QOVE01002822.1, read on the forward strand.
TGCCAGTATTGAAGTAGATATTATATGTACTTCCAAGATACTATTTATAATACTGTCAGGATATCTTCAAGTTACTCTATCAAGCACATATAGGAAGTACACTAGCATTACTCTAGCTTGAGTGTCTACAATCCATGAATACTGTCAAGATAACAACAATGTACAACCCAATTAATTTCAAAATTCTGAAAGAGAGGTAAGGAAGAAATATAGGGAAATGTACTAGGATAATTCCATGCTAGTATGCTGATTCTATTGCGGCAGTATTGTACAGCAAGAATATGAAAAACACAACATGACTTCTATGATACCATGTCCTGAGTAATCTGGAAATATTGAAGCGTGTTTCTTTCGATGTGGATAAGATAC
>QOVE01002839.1:0-25252 GCA_003521275.1 Tricholoma sp. MG99
AATATACTAACACTAAACGCAATGCATAGCAAACACGCCGCAGCCGATGATACGTTATACGCATTGCACCTAGAAGTAACAGGAGGAATGAACCGTCAAGAAGAAAATGAAGACAGTAAGTACTCACCATCCTTGAAAACTACCACTTGGGCATCTCTTCCCGATCAATATCAGCACAAATGCTGCGCCCCATAGCGTAAACCCCGTTGCGTCCACCAAGCTCAACTTCTTCGCCCAACTTCGTGCCTGTTTCCAATCCTCTTCCATAGCCAGCCCATCGAATACACTCCGTCGTGCCGTCTGCTTCTTCCGACTAGGTGCTCCATCATCATATGTATCAGGCATGCTCTCATTCCACTCGCTCTCGGCGTCCTTATGCCCCTGGAACATTCGAGGATCAACGATAAGGTTGACCTGCACACTGCTTTGCCCTCTGCCGCCTCTCTTTCCCTTTTTCTGGGCTTTCTTGCCATGTTCCTTTCCGCCTGGCATGGCATTAACAGGCAATACCACCATACCATTGCCAAGTGGATTATTAACAGCGCTCTTACGGCGTTTACCTGCACCACAACAACGTCGGAATACGAAGAGATAGAGGAGTGATATTAGCGTGATGATAGAGAGAATGTATAAAACAATGGCAGACGCCCCTCCAGACGGAGGAGGAATTCCTTTGGGTTTGATGACCTAGGATGACGATGAGATCGACTGCACTCTTTTGTGTACATCTAGTATGGGCTCACCAAGGCTGCGTATATCGACGGGACGCCAGCCGTCAGGGTTAAAATAACTTGTAGCACCCTTATTGCTATCCGCTTGATTGGGCTTTGCGTCACCAAGTTGCCATCCTTGTCAACAGAACCAACTCTGGGGTTCCCGTTTTCGTCAAGATCACCCTCGTCCGAACGGCTGGATTTGCCTTGTGCACCAAACTCACGTTCGAGCATGCGTATACGTTCTTCCTTTACTGAGGAGTCGACGGGTGTGTCATATAACGGATCGTTACTCCATGGAAGGATGTTGCGCGTGGAATCATGACCTAGCGATGAAGCTGGTATATCATCCAGAGAAGGAATGTAATCTTCCTTCTGCTTATATCCGGGATCAAAGAGTGGTTGATTGGTCGGAAAGTTGAGTTGAGACGCCGGGATCGGGGTATAGATATCAGGGTGACTGGATTGATACCAGTTGCGAGACCAGACTGGAAAACGAGAGATGTCAATTTCTGATTCAGGAGATCGTTGCTTAGTCTCAGCATAGTTTGGGGAACGATCTCGACGTGGCAAAGATGTGTGAGATTGTACAGAGGGCGGGGGTAAGGAAAGGGGTCGACGGGAGGAATTTCGGGACGGCGAAGGAAAAGATGGGGCGTTAGAAGTGATGGTGGGTACGCGGGACGGAAGGGATGATGGTTGAATATAATCCTGGCTTGCGAGGGGTGGCGAATTTAATGGTGGATAGCGGCTGAGCTCACGAGCGCGGAGGGTCATAGAATAATCGGCCAAGTCAAGGGCTTCTACAGAGACGTCTGATGCATCTCGACGTGGTTGCCAGGGCTGCGAGTCTATCTGATACGTCGAATTGTAATTGTAACTCTGAAGGTTCCTAGCACTGTTGGAAGGCAGGGGGTCATAAGGATCTGGAGACCAGGGCCGGCGGGTTGGAGGATGATCTGAAAACATGACAACAGGAAATCGTAATGGTTCGTAGCAATAGTCGTAAGCTTATGGAAGGAGCGAGGGAAAGCGCGAGGGAGTTATTTGAGCTCGCCGTGCGAGTCGACGTTCAGGTTGTTGGCATGTCGGACGTCGTCCAGACCTTCGAGCGCGGGAAAGTGAATCCCTTACTTGGGAAACTTCGCTCCTTTTGCTCCCTCTCTGTGACTCTGAGTCTGTGTATTCTCACAGACAGTTATAGACCCGCCATGGTCACTGCAACGTCCAGTAGGCTGTCAGTGGACTCGATAATACAGTCGTGGATAATGGATGAAAACCAGCACTTCCTCAAAGTCCGACCGCTATTCCAATAATCCACCATTAGCCTTGCATGGGCCCACTAATACTGCTGTAAATGTAAAGCCAGGTAAAGCCCCACAACATGGGATATGATTGTGGAACTGTCGTTTGATGATTGCTGCTGTGGTCCTGTGGACATCCGATACGATGTGCCTCGAAGTTGCTTCTCCTGGAACATCTTGGAACTGCGAGTTCTGTGGGTTCGAGTGAGGCTTAGGGTAGTCATGTATCATGGCATGGTGGTACAAAACCTGCGCTCTTTACGTACTTTTAGTAAATTTGACCCGTAGTCACTAGTCACCGTTCATACGACCCATCGCTTGATTGTGTCATGAACCATACATCGATGAGCAACTCGCTATAGCCACCAATACCCTACCAAGCACTAAACCCTTGACAAAGGGTGTCACCAAGTGCTTGGACTCTCTAGCCTCAAGGTATAAGTAAGCGGCGAGTCTGGACGCGTCCGTGACCTCACGTGATATACGCGTTGAGCGTGACACTGACACGAGACTCCTCAATCCAACGCTCACTGAGTCTGACGTTCACTTGGACTTCTGCCAATTTCCCGAGTCCATAATTAGTTATGAAGCGAGCTTCCTCCTCCACCGATCGCCTACCCAAGCGCATCAAGCATTCACCAGCTGCAAGCGACTCCGAGTCCGACTTATTCCTCGCTAGTCTTGAGCGAAGTGCGATTGACCTACTTAACAACGGCTCTGATGGCACAGGGCACCTACGTGGACGCTTTTTTATGGCATGGAAGCCAGTAAAGCAAAGACTCCGAGCCATACTTGAAGTTATTTCGGAAAAACATTACTTCGAAGTTGAGTTCACAGGTATATGCGCCGAGTTCTTTGAGGTCCTTCAAATCAAGGCACAAGATGATGTTTTGTTGTCATTGAGGGGTGCAAACATCGAGAAACTAGCTAATTGCTCTCGCACATGCAATTTGCCTATGAAGTTGCAATATGCTGAAGGCGTCATTATGAAGTTTGGAAGATCAGAGGGTACAAGTCAAGTGATAGACACTTGGAGATGTGAGTTACGTGCATTCTACAGTTTTGCGCCTTAATATTACTGCTTATAGTGAAGGAGTCCGCTCAAGCTCCTAAAGTAGACGAGGACGACTGGTTTTCGACTCCGAGCCATAGGCCACGCAGTCCTTCGCCAATGATTGTCAATCCAGGAAGCACTCATGAGATAGTGCACATATCGCCGGGCCATAAGCCTGCTCCGGCTGAAGGCTCTCATTCTTCTGTCTCGCGTTCTTCAAGCGTCGCAGACTCTGGACTTACGACGGCGCAGCGTCTCCCTCAACAACCGCCTTTCAATGCGGACACTGCGCTCGTACCACCTGACACTCCGACCGAAGCCGTCCCCCTGTCGAAGAAAGAGAGGAAGAGACTCAAAAAAGTTCAACGCGCGCTTGAAAGGGCCGCTGCTTCGGCTACTACTTCTACTCCACCAGCTGAAGCTAGTGTGTCACCAGTTGAAGCTAGTGTGTCACCAGTTGAAGCTAATGTGTCACCAGTTGAATCCGTAAACGAGAAACAGACAAACTGTCGCTTGCCTCCGCCGCCGAGTCACCTACCCACAGACGTTTCCGAACCACTTGACGCCCTGGTTCAGCCAGAGCTACCGGCCGCTCCAGGCTTCAAGGCTGGGCTTATTACAGGCACGGTGGGTCCTCTAGTTTGATATCTAGTTTTATATGTGAATTATTTCTTTGTGTATGTAGGATGCTTATCATCCTTTGGGCACAGTAAAAGCTGGTACTATAGTACACCTGATCTGCGTAGCGACGTCCGTCCCATCGCCTACTATAACAAGAAAGGGAGGTAGGCATTCTACACTGGCCTTTATAGCATCCCATCACGCAACTATACAAATCTTTCTAACAGATCCGATGTGCAGCCTCACCGTTGTGGACCCTACCAACATATCTGACGATATGATGTCGAACGCCGAAGGACTCAAGATTAATTGCTTTACTAAGAAGTATCCTCAGTGGCTCCCACAACCCAGCTTAGGTGAAGTCCTCATTTTGAGAAATGTCAAGGTGGGTTGCTTGGCCGACTCTCGTTTCATGTCCTTATGTCTCTCAGATCACAGAATTCAACTATGGCGTGAACGGTGTAGGCTATCATGACAAGCTACAGTGGGCAATATACTCGCCAAGCACTGGAAAAGTCCGACATGGAGATATGGTAGACGTCCCGACATCGGAGTGTCTCGCGAACGGCTTGGGGTACAATTTTTCCCCGTTCTTCCATCCCGGAGAAAGAGAAATTCGCTACTGCCTACAGATATCTGATTGGTGGACTGAAGTGCAGAAGAAACGGCGTGAGGCCATGGGAGAAGTGCATCAGATCGGAGAGGGCGTGGGTGAAATTGCTTCGTTCAGCCGATTCACAAGAGAGCACAGGCTGATCTGTGAGGCGGGTCCGGAAGTACCGCCTCAAGGTTACTTTGATTGCACTGTGGAGGTGCGTATACATTGTTATTTAGTTCCTGAAGCTAACAGCTAGATTATAGATCCTACATAAATACCTGAATGACAATCATGTACTCAGCCTCTATGTCACTGACTACACTGCAAATGTGGCTGCGAGTCCTGTCGCGGGTTCCTGGTGTTCCTCACGACTTTCTGACCTCGTATTCAAGATAGAAGTCTGGGATGCTGCTGTAGACGATGCAGTGGACATGGCAGAGGGAGATTATTACTCGATTAAGAATGTCCGTGCGAGACTCAGCAATGGTGGTTATCTCGAGGGCAAGTTGGTGGAACCGAAGACTACCCGGCTGGACGATGCAGATGCTAGCTATGATGTGCACCTGAAGGCATTATTAGAGTGCGCCCTATCTACTTTCACGTTGCACAGGTCGCTGATGGACTGTGTGTTCAGACGAAAGAAGGCATGGAACGAAGTCAATGAAAGCGAATTCGATTCTAGCAATCAGTTTGAGTACCGGCTTATCAAGGATGCTGAGGAAAAGAGACATTTCAACTGTGTCGTAGAGGTACCACTTTAGCTCTCTGCTGCTTTTTTATTCTTAGTCTTAATCCCAGGTTCTGCACATTGCACATGGTCAAGCGTCGACATATATTTATGTGACTGATTATACGTCCCGCGCCGAGCTCTTTCCCCTTTCTGTGAAGGAAAGCTGGGGTCATCGTCTCGACGGGTCGATCTTGAAAATACAGTTATGCGACCAGCAGGTTGAGCGGGCCAAAGCTCTTGAATCTGGAGCCTATTACAAGATAAAGAACTTGAGCATGAAATATAGCGTGCTGGAGGGCCATTCTGTGGGACATCTTGGGAGCGACGAAGTTCTGATTCAGATGCTTAACACCAATAACCCAGAAAACAAAGAACTGACGGAGTTAATTCGGTGAGTTCCTCCGAAAAAATTGCAGGTCAGCCATGGTGTATGAACTAAATATGTTCAGACGTAAGGGAAAATGGAAGGAAGGGGCCTTGGATCAGATCCGCAAGCCGCTGAATTTGAACCATAATTGCACAACCATCCAAAAACTAAAAAGCAGTGTGAAATGCCCGAGCAAATTCGATATTCGGGCAAGGATCATCGCGTTCGACCCACCAGATCTGATAGATGTCGTAATTCTTCATTGTGCTAATTGCAAGCAGGAGTACGTCTTTCCTCCTGTGCATATCCGATAGTGCTCATCACTTGTGTGCTGCAGCATTCCCCGAGGTCGAAAAGCATGCATCAAGTGTTGTGACATAGATCATGAGTATGTCCGTTACCTCTACCAGATGTATGTCATCGTGCAGGATGATGAGGATCAAACGCTACTGGTGTCTGTCAATAACCAAGTGCGTCCCCTTGTTTCTGATCGCCGCGAACTCGGTATGCTGACATCATTCTGTACAGTGTCGTCTTTTTAAGGACCTTAAGCGTACCGATGTCCGGACAAATTCAGAAGCCTATCGCGACTTGAAGGCCTGCGTCAGTCCTATCCTCGGCAATTTGCTGCAAGTCCACCAAGATACGAATAACGGAGTAGACACGACTATTGATACCCCACTACTCAACCTTGTCGTTTATAGCTGGCAAGTGGATGGCAAAGACGACCACAGGGCTTACGGGCTATGGGACATCGAGGAGGCCTAGGAGAGTATACGAGTTTCGGGTTCCTTACCGAGATGCTCATCATGCTATTAGCAGTACATTCAAGTCCAGTACTTTTGAAACTAAACTCTTGAAGTACTTTTAAATAAATATTATATAATCAAATTTATGTAAGTAAATTCGTTTTCATCACTCGCACTTCCTTCCTGAGTGTGACTTTCACTGCGCGGTCACAAAACGTGATGATCAACTTGCTGTACAAATCAAACAACCGAGCCTCTGTTCCCGACGGCTAGATGGTGGTTTCCAAGTTTCAGGAGTCATCGCTAATTGTCGTGTTTTACTAACTGAAACACAGTTTGGATAGATATATCATGCGACTGCCTCGCACTATCCAGAAACCTTTTCCACCCACCCTTTCAAACATTCAGGAGGACGATGCGACTCCCATCTACGCTGGTCGTAATTTTGTTAGCGCAGTTTGCATTTGGCTGGACGCCGGCAAAGCGCTCATATGATACCCACGATTATTATGTAGTGGGGCATGACCTCGCTGGAGGCGCATCACCGGTTGATGTGGCGCGTGCTCTAGGCACGGAGGTGGTTGAACAACTAGGAGAGCTTCAGAACTACTGGCTAGTGCGGATCCCCAAGCCTTCAATCTTGCCTCGAGGGGACAACCTTGAACACTTCGATCCCGTCATTCGCAGTTTCAACGAACTGCGTTCATTAGCTGATGGTCCTGCTCAGCTCAACTCTCGCTCAGAAGATGCTATCCGTGCACGGGAAATTGTTTCATCCGTAACGTACCTCTCTGCGAGACAAGAACTTCGCCAACGAGCCAAGCGAGCACCCCCAATTCCCCCACCACATGCATATCCATCTGTCCAAGATGATATCCAGAAATTTGGCATCGTAGACCCCTTGTTTCCACAGCAGTGGCATCTGGTCAACCAAGACCATCCGCAACATATGATGAACGTTACTTCCCTCTGGGAGATGGGATTTACCGGCAAGGGGATCATTTCTTCCGTTATAGATGATGGCTTGGACTATACCAGCGACGATCTGGCCGCAAATTTTGTATGTGTCGCTAGCTCACTACTGATTAGTAAACTCACGAATCTTTGGTTACTAGGACGCTGATAATTCGTACGATTTTAATGAACACCACCCCCTGCCCACTCCCCAAAGAGCGAACGACCATCATGGGACACGTTGTGCTGGACAAATTGCGGCTGCAAAGGATAAAACTTGTGGCGTTGGCATTGCTTACGATTCTAAAGTCGCAGGCGTCCGGATTCTCTCAAAACCGATTAGTGACGTGGATGAAGCTGTGGCCCTCAATTACGGCTTCCAAAACGTCTCGGTCTATAGTTGCAGTTGGGGCCCTCCGGATAACGGGAAAGCAATGGGTGCTCCCTCATATCTTATTCAGAAGGCTGTCCTCAATGGGATCAACAACGGTCGTGGTGGAAAAGGCTCCCTTTTTGTCTTTGCAAGTGGTAATGGAGGTGGATTCGACGATCAATGCAACTTTGATGGCTACACAAACAGCATATACTCCGTCACTGTCTCTGCCGTTGATTACACGGGCCAGCATCCATATTATTCAGAAGCTTGTGCAGCTAACATGGTTAGTGCGTATAGTTCTGGCAGTGGTCGCTATATTGTCTGTATTCATTGTCCACCCGCTCTGAATTCTACTGAATTTTCTACCTAGGTCACCACTGACAGAGGGAAAAACGCGTGTGCGACGACGCATGGTGGGACCTCCGCGGCAGCTCCCAATGTAGCTGGGGTGTTTGTCCTGGCAGTACAAGCACGGTTAGTATGGCATCGTTGATAAATCCATTACCTCTAATATGATTTACAGACCTGAGTTAACATGGCGCGATATCCAGTACCTGTCGATCCAGACAGCGAAGATGATAAATCCTTACGACCCTGATTGGGAACGGATGGCCTCAGGGCGATTATATAGCTACAAGTACGGTTTCGGAGTCCTTGATGGCTACGATTTTGTCATGGCTGCTCAAAACTGGACTCTTGTAAAGCCCCAAGCATGGTTATTTACCGATGCCATACGGCTGGAAGACGGTGCTTTGGACGTAGGGAAAATTTTCACGGGTGGCAAAACCATCGGCCCCGGCGGTATTTCGAGCCAGATATCCGTCACCAAGCAGATGATGGAGGACAACAATTTGGAGTCGCTGGAGCACATCAATATTCAAGTTTGGATTGAACACACAAGACGCGGAGACGTGGAGGTCGAACTTGTTAGCCCCAATGGCATCAAGAGCATTCTAGGCAAACAGCGCCCAGGGGATACATCCGGCACAGGTTACCCTGGTTGGGTTTTTATGTCGATAAAACACTGGTGAGTAATTGCTCTGTGGAGCCATCAAAAACTTGCTTAGAGTTTCATAGGGGTGAGAATCCTACTGGCAATTGGACCATCAAGGTGTCAGATTTACAACGCAAAAATGAGACAGGCAAATTCTTGGGATGGAGGATGAAATTTTGGGGTACTGCTATCGATGCGTCAAAAGCACAGAAATATGAGTTACCGCTCGTGGATTATGTCCTTCCGCCGCAGAATACCCCACCGAGACCAATCATTGATATGCCGACTATCACTACCGAGCACAGTAAGCCTATAGCGTTTCTACCAACAGGTAACTCTACATCTGGTGGTGTCCTGGTCTGGGTCAACGTTATAACCTCCCACAAGCCGTATTTTGGGATAATTGGAATCGTCGTCATATTTGGCATCTTTTCCGCTATTTATTTCTTGAGGCGACGGGCTGAGCGTCTCCGGTCGCACTACACCACTGTTTCCACACGCGAAGACGTAGAGGTGGAGGAGGCCCGCCGTGTACTTCCTGTGAGTGCAGGTAGGCATCCTCGGGAGCGGATATCTCAAGGACTTGGGTTCCATTCAAGCTTTTTGGACGACGACGACATATCAACAGCTGGGCCAGTTGCAACACCAAAGTACCGCGATGAAGACGACGTTCTACCAATGGTAACTGATAAAGCTAAAGGACGGCACCCAGAATCAAATACCGGTGCGGTTGGGAGTGGGAGTGAAGAGCAACCATGACGTGAAATATAATTTGCCCTAACTTATCAGTATCAGCCTGAGCTGCAATTGCATAGCCTAAATCACTAGTGTACTATACCTCAACGTAACCATCACCATGACATTGGCCTCAGTGTTCAGTGTATAGCTGATCGATGATCGGCGATCGCAGCAGAGTATTTCGTGACACTGACCTTGCGCGTGACAATTGACAGACTGCGGAAATTGTAACTAGTAGAAAAAAAAAAGAATTCTATGGCATGCACCTACCGATTCAATTGCGGGTAACATCGGATACAGGCTCTGCGACAAGTAGGAACTTTAAAATGGTCTTCGGAGCAGCTCAACGTCAACTTCTGCATGCACATGCATATGAATTTGGTTGTCACGCAATCGTCACGCACAGCCCAGGAATAGCGTGACCTCTAGTATACAAGTAGCTAGTGCAACCGCTCGCTGCTTCTTGCAACCAACCAACCCCCTAACTCCAATACTCATGCACCTACGACTTCCATGGACTCTGTTTCTCGCATTATTCGTACAACAACCTGTCTTAGGATCATTTCCTACAAAACGCTCTTATTTGACACATAACTACTACGTCTTGGAGCATGACCCGTTTGCACTACCAGGTACATCACTGACCAGCATTGCAGAAGCATTGGGAGTAGAAGTGGTGGAGCAAGCTGGCGAGCTACGAAATCATTGGCTTGTCCGAGCCGAAAAACCTGTATTGACAAGTCGAGGCGAAGATTCAGATCGCGTTATGGATACATTTCAGCACTTACAAGCTAGAGCGGATTTTGCGCGAGAAACAGCCTTACTTCCGCGTTCCGTAGCGGTTTCCGACGCTTGCGCCGTTGTTTCTTCTTTGAAATACCTCCGAAGACAGGATCTTCGTCAAAGAGTCAAACGAGCACCACCACCCCCTGTTCAACCTCATAACGAATCTCTCGCGCAGCGGGTTGCCACACGATTAGGTATTCTAGACCCTAGGTTTCCAGAACAATGGCATCTGGTTAACAATGACTACCCCGAACATATGATGAATGTCACCCCAGTGTGGGATATGGGGTTCACAGGCGTAGGCGTTATTTCTTCTCTCGTGGATGATGGACTAGATTATACAAGTGTGGATTTGGTGGAAAACTTTGTGCGTGCACTAATCAGCTTATTCCTAGGATCGTTCTCACCACTTCTCAGGACGCAGATGACTCTTATGATTTCAACGACCACGAAAAACTTCCAACACCTAAAAAAATTGACGATCATCATGGGACGCGTTGTGCTGGGCAGATCGCTGCAGGGAAGAACAATGCTTGCGGTCTGGGCATTGCTTATAAGTCAAAAGTTGCCGGTGTTCGCATCCTTTCTGGCCCTATTTCAGATGTAGATGAAGCTGCGGCGCTCAACTTCGGCTTCCAAAATGTGTCTATCTATAGCTGCAGCTGGGGACCTCCTGATAACGGCAAGTCCATGGAAGGCCCAAGCTACCTCATCAAAAAAGCTGTTGTCAATGGTATCAATAACGGACGAGGCGGAAAGGGTTCCATCTTCGTATTTGCCAGTGGTAATGGGGCTGCAACCGGCGATCAATGCAACTTTGACGGATACACAAATAGTATATATTCTGTCACAGTTTCTGCCGTCGACTTCAAAGGCCTTCATCCCTACTATTCAGAGCCTTGTGCGGCCAATATGATTGTTGCTTATAGCTCAGGCAGCGGAAAACATATAGTGCGAAACAATCTTCCTGTTCCATCTTCATTGCCCTCAAATCACTTTTATAGGTTACCACTGACAAGGGGCAAAACGAATGTACAACATCACATGGTGGAACTTCTGCTGCGGCTCCGAATGCTGTCGGTGTATTTGCTCTTGCATTGGAAGCCCGGTGCGTTTAGGCTCTTTTCACACAACCCGTTTCCACTGATATTCCTTTTTTTTTTGAAGTCCTGATCTGACATGGCGAGATATACAGCACCTCTGTGTCGAAACTGCTCGGATCATCAATCCTGACGATCCTGATTGGGAACCTACTGCCGCGGGCAGGCTCTACAGTTACAAGTACGGTTTTGGTGTCCTAGATGCTCACAAATATGTCACAGCGGCTCAAACATGGACTCTCGTCAAACCACAAGCATGGTTTCAGACTGAAACCATACATGTCGAGGGGGGCACGATGGACAAAGACGGCCAATATCTTGGTGGTCAGTTCATTGGGCCTGATGGTGTCACGAGTACAATCTCTATCACGCAACAAATGCTGGCGGACAACAACTTTGAGACACTGGAGCATATCAATGTGAGGGTCTGGATACAACACACGACTCGAGGAGATGTCGAGGTCGAGGTTGTCAGCCCTAGGGGCATCAAGAGCATTCTTGCTAGGAAACGTCATCTAGATGATGCTAAGACAGGTTTTCCTGGCTGGACGTTTATGTCTGTCAAGCACTGGTAACGACATGCTTCCTTGTGCACGAATATTCTCTGAAACTTTTACAGGGGTGAGGACCCTACAGGTAACTGGACAATCAAAGTATCAGATCAAAACCGTTCCGCATCGAACAACGGGACATTCCTGGGATGGAATATGATGTTCTGGGGTGCCTCCAACGACCCCTCCAAGGCCACCAAATACGAAATCCTCGCCACTGATGATGATTCGCTACCATCACAAGAGCCTCCTACTACCACCAAAGTTCTAACGAAACCCACTGCTCATTTACCTGGTGACCATGGTGAGGCGGAGGGCGAGAACACCAATCCCGCCTTTTCCACCATTCAGCCAAGCGCTGCTCCCACAGGAACATCGTCTCCAGCTATACCTTCGCCAGAGGAGGTTGGCTGGTTTCCAAATATGTCGAACCTCGTCTCGAACCAGAAGTGGTTCTTTGTGGCACTGGGAGCCGTTGCATTATTTGGCACAGGCGCTGCCGTATTCTTTTGGAGGAGGCGTCGTGCTCGACTGGCAAGCTATACCACCCTGCCAGCGGGTGACGATGTTTCCATGAACGCCCTTGCCGGAAGTGAACGTAGCGTTCCTCGACATGCTTCTCGGCCTACAAAGGAGTTGTACGATGCCTTCGGTGAGGTATCGGATGATGAGTATGACGGGGATGAAGAGGACAAGCTTCTTCGAGCTGGTCAGGTTTCTACAGGGCTTGGGTTCCACTCTGGTTTCTTGGAGGATGATGTACCACACGCCGAGGGATATCGTGATGACCCGGAGGAGTCGCATAAGAGAAGTACTGTCAGCCCTGTCGCAAGCCCAAGCGGCAGTGGCGGTAGCTGGGAGCATGCTTAATCCTATCGATTGTTGGACCTTGTGCACATCATGTATCTATTACACATCTATTACACTACCCTACAAACATTTACTCAACCCACAATATGGCATGTGGCACCCACCACCAGTTGTTATCAAAAGCTCCAATAATCAAGGGTATCTACTACAGATCACAGAGGAACAGTGCGACAACAATGAAAACAAGATAAATAGCAGCTATTGCTGGCATTTAGATGAAACGCAATTTCGAGCCGTTTGCAACGCGAACCAAGACGTTCAACTCCTCATACTAGAGCAGCAGTAATTTATTAAGTGTTCCTGAGTTAGCTAATAAAGAACATACCTGAGAAATTGTTTCCATTAACACTGCTTCACTCCACCCAGCGTTCATTACACGAGCACGGATGTCAATCATAGACAATACGCTGCCATCATCGTCATCCTCCTCAGAGTCAACATCCATGTCGCGTTCACCTCCTGGGCCCCTACCAAGTCGCTTCTGCTTTCTCTGTTTGCGCAAAGGTTTCTTTTCGCTGCTCGTCATGCTCTTGATCAGGCGGATTACTTGGGAGGTAGGGGAATTGTCAGGTTCATATTCTTTGTCTGAATCCTCCTGCAAGCTCTCCTTGCTGCATTCCATAAGCCGCAGAGCTTCGTCCACGTCTGAATGGTCAACGACATCGGCGCATCGCAACCGAGCAAGAGCTTGTGCAAGACGGAGGATTCCAAGGAGTGTTCGGGCTGAGGTATATGAATGTGACTTGTTTTGTTCCTCCTCGTCTTTGGAAAGTTTTCGCAGACGGACGTATGAATCGACAACATAGCCAGAGACTTCTGGAGGAACTGTTGGCCGTCTGGTTCGGGCTGATGCGATATAATGTCTTCAAATACCAGTCAGTAAATGAGCTAGTACAAATTTTAAACACATACCGCATGACATTCGGGTCGATGACATCGTGCTCCAATTCTGGATGTTGATTGTGCATATGCACATATGTGACGTGTTGTGCGAGTCGTTCATCGTCATCTCGCGATGGCTTGTCTAGGATCAAGAACAACAGGTCAAACCTTGATAATAATGCTGCTGGGAGATTGATGTTCTCTACGGGAGAGACTTTAGGATTATATCGGCCGTACAAGGGATTGGCAGCGGCAAGTATGGAAGTGCGCGCGTTCAGAGTGGTGGAGATACCAGCTTTAGATATAGAGATTGTTTGTTGCTCCATGACTTCATGGATAGCAGTTCGGTCGGTCTCCTCCATCTTGTCAAATTCATCTATGCAACATATGCCATTGTCAGCCAAAACGAGCGCTCCCCCCTCTGTTAGTTGCAAAATCAGGAATGCGCTAGTTGGAATATGGATAAAGGCTAACCCAGAACCATCTCATCTGTGACAGGATCCCTCATTACTGCAGCAGTAAGACCCACACCAGACGATCCCTTCCCTGTTGTATAAACTCCTCGAGGAGCAATCTTCGAGATGTACTTGAGCAGCTGAGATTTGGCCACACCGGGGTCACCCATGAGGCAGATGTTTATATCACCCCTAATTTTCATCCCATCGCCAGTCACTTTCGTTACGCCTCCCACAAGCAGCAGAAGCAACGCCTTCTTCACATCCTCATGACCATAAATTTCGGGCGCAATACTCTGTGAAAGCCTGACGTATAAGAAAGGATCGCGTTTGAGTTCCGCAATAGCACGCTCTATGTCTGGCGTCATTTCCATTTCACTATACTGCTTCTTAAGTTGATGAATGTGGTGAGTTTCCAAATAGGTGTCTGTAAGAAGTCCGGCGCGGATTGCTTGAAAGCCCGTATATGGAATGGGAAGAAATATTCCGCCAAGATGAACAACATCGCCTGGATTCATTAACCGAGTGAGGCTCCCATGCACGTGTACAGTCATAGATCGAGGTATGTGCCCAACGGGGACTTGGTCTGCCTATAACGCGAAATGAGTGGAAGGCAATGCCAGATTAATGCACAACTCACCATTTCCTGAATCTTTACTTCCTGGAATGGACTAAATCTGCATGCACGCGTCTGCATATGCAAAGAACCGTGGATACTATTTTTCTTGCACTCGTTTTCGTTTTGGCAGTCAACGATGGGGTTGAATGATTTATTTGATATGTCTTGGAACGTCTCGGAGCCGCAAACATCGCAAGTATAGGCATTGACTTGGAGAAGTGGCTTGACCTCGGATACACGTGTAACGATGCCACGGATAGTTATAAGACGACCTAGATGAACACCTCGTACTTCTCTCACGGCCATGGGGATATCAGTTTTCAAAGGTCGGAAGTATAGATTGCTGTTCAATTGATCAGTGAGATGTATACAGGCTGCTCAAGTAGCAATATACACACTATCTTCTTAGTAAATGATCAGGAAACCCTGCTGCCCCACCCTCCAGCTGCTCATTGCGCTCACGGCGCTGGTGCAATATCACGTCGATGACCTCATCGTGTTCACTGATGTCTTTGGTAGGCTCGGGCAAAAGTTTATCCACGATTTCACTGAATAGACTAACGTATCGACGCGCGTTTTGGCGAATACGAGTCACCAGTTCAGAAATGGTGTTTTCGTGCTACATTCGAGTAAGAACAACACAAATGACGCGTAATAAGACGCGTACTGTGTATATATCTTCCAGATCAATGACCAACATCTGCTGCTCACGGTTGGCGATTCGTTGCTGCGAGAATTGGTTAAAATCTACAGAAAAGTACAAGAGAGAACATGGAGATAACACCTACAAGTTGGTCCATGTACTTGATTCTAGTTCCCAATGTTGTACTATCATCGTGACCATCAATATCGATGTTGGCGAAATCGTTGACCAAGTCTTTCTCTTGACTCTTGAATTTGGATAAAAAGTCCCGGATTTTTTCTGGAATAGACAAGATAAGACCTCATACAGTGAAGAGAAAAGAAAAAAACGCGCCTTTCTCATCTTCATAAGAGATATTGATATTTACGACTGGCAAGGACATTGTGGACGATGATAAACAAGTTGTGTCTGAACACAGCCACTTGGTTCAAGTTGGTCTGATCCTGTCTGATCTCTCCAGTTTGCTTTGAAGTTATCAACGCGATCGAAACAACAATGGCTCCCAGGGCAGTGCCCTACGTGGAAATTGTTACCAGATCCCCCACGAGGCGGAAACGGCGGACTCCTGAACCAAGCCTAGAACGATCGGGGACGTCTCATTCAAGTCCCCTGGCTGTTAGTCCTCCGAGTCGAAAGAAGCAAAAACACAGGGGCGAAGGTGTTGTAATAAGAGACATGCGGAGGGTGGGCTTTTATTGAACTGCGTGTATTTGTGATTATAATGAAGCGTGGTCTAGCCTTCGAATAGTCCAGCCTTGGATCTCCCCCACTCACCTACTGTCTCTGATTTCGGTCTAGATGTAAGTTTCTATGTTTTTAAAAAAAAATTACTACTGTCCCTCATTCCACTCAAAAGATCTTTAATAGACGTTCCGTCTCCCCAACTATTTCAGACATCGCGATGAAAGGTTCTTTCACTGTTTCAATGCACGAAGCTACTGTCCCTTCCCATCTCACCCAACCACTGACTTACGAGGTATTGGATGACGAACTTATCGAGGACGAGGACCTTGTCATTCCTGGAGAGACTCTATTTGGCGACTCTGCTTCTACAGAATCTGATGGCGGCCAGGACGATGTTCCAGTTCGGCTGTTGCAAGACTTCACGATATATGACATGTCGACGAATGAGGCTGTCCCTGTTGGCGAACTACTGACTTTAAAATATGTTGACAAGACTTATGGCGCCTCAGGAATTGTCAAACCCTGGACCGACAATGAAAATGACGAAGACGATGCTGATGATGCTGACTCTGACGATAGCATGTCCACCTCAGACCTATCCCAGCGGGTAAAACTTTCAAAATTGCTTGAATTTGATGTTCACTATTACTCTGATGTGTCGAAGTCATTGGACAGGTATGTTGACCCCTCCGCCTTGTGCATTAAACACTCAGGCAGATAATATTAATCCCAAACTGTTTTTACTTACACGTAGCAAAATTTACATTCGTACCGCTTTTGCGTGGTACATTCTAGATTCCCCATCAACTGGATATAAGCCTTTGTTCACCCTGTTCTACATTCAACATCGACTACTTCACCTCCTTGTCATGAGGTCACTTGAGCGACCACGAATTACACACGATGAATTTATTGATTCGCTTTGTACAGAAACTCCTGAGAATCTCGCCACTTACACATTTCTTGGCCGCGAGCTTACACAGGAAGATCTAGAATCTGATACTGTGGTATGTACTGATTTGACTTCCTATCCTGTTTGATGTTGAAAGGCAGTGAGTTCAGAATGCATATATAATCTCAATACTTCCTGAACTTTGTGAGCAAAATGGCATTCGAATTAGCCGTGTTCCTTGCATCAAGACCATGTTTGGCCCAGCCAATGTTGACTTGGATTTCATCGACTCATCTCCACGCAGAGGGAGGAACAAGGATAGCATGCATCACAGGCCCAGCCGAATAGGAAATACAGAAAAGGAGATCCTCAAGCATCGGAACTCAACTGTTGTCACTCCTGTTGTTGGTCACATCGCCAGTAACCTTTTCAAACGCTCACTCGTCGTAGCTGGGTCGCCAACCTTTGATGATGTTGATGGCAATGTGGCAGCAGAGATAGATGATGTACAGGCACACCATTCGGATCCAAAGAGCATGAGATGGGGTGATAGTGCAGAAGGTATGCCTGGATACTATTCTAGTGTTACAATGGATGGTGTGATATATCGGGTAAGGTCACTTTCTGGGTCAATGATGGGCACTATCTGATCTGAAAGTCTTTGTTACATTATTAGGTTGGAGAGGATGTGATGGTTAACCCGGGCAATGATGAGGATATGATTAGGGCCCGAAATTCAGAATCTGATGCAGCACAATCTGTGAACACATATGCCAATCGCTTGTGGTATGCGTCTCGTATTTTCAATTTTCCCATTGTGTCTAAAATTGTATAGGTTTTGTCGTATATGCTACTTCTTCGACAAGGAAGAGAAAGGCAAAACGGTGAAAATGTTCCATGGTCAATGGTACAGTCATGGATCAAAAACAATCCTACAAGAGACCAGCCATTCAAGATCCTTGTTTCTCATGGACAAATGTGAAGATAATCCAACGGCGAGCATATTCAGAAAGTGCAATGTCCGACTCATGGGTCCAGAGGATAGAGAAGTCCTAGATGATTGCAAACCAGATGGAAATGATTTCCACTGCAGGTATGTTATACATGAATCAGCTCAGGATGAATCATGACAGTGTCCCTATAGCCTAGTATGGAGTGATGAGAACACTGATTTTGTCGACCTTCCCAGCAGAGATCAGGTAGAGGAACTTCTGAAGTCCTTGGAACCACATAAACCATGTATTGCTTGTGGAATTAAACTTCAAGAAGAACATCGAGAGCTTTTGCAGCCTATCCCTAATGGGTTCATGCAATACGGCTTGCAGTACCATGTTGGTGATTGTATCTATGTTCGACCTGCCCAGAATTATGGTGTTCTGGAGATTGCACAGATTGTGCACATCAAGGGTATACCTGCTGATCCTTCAATATCAGTTCGCTTTTTTGGTCGATACGATGATTCTGTCCCAAGACAAAAGCATGTGAAAGAACGCTCTCCAGTAACGTTCGATGAGGTATCATTGGCTTCTGTTTTTATACCTGATTCTGATTTCATCCATTAGCGTCGTGTTTACCTCTGCAATGAGAAAACACAAGTATTATTTGATCGAATCGATGGTCTTTGCCATGTTCAATACTTGGTTGATACAGATGCCATTGAGGATTGGGTACAACATGCTGATAGTTTCTATGTTAATGAAGAACGCAACAGAGAAGGGTTACTCATTCCTCTGGATAAACACTCCCTAAAATGCTGCAAAATATGTTTTACCAAGCAAATCGAGAAACGGCAACACGTACAGATGTTGAAAGACAACAATGAACCATTACGTGGTCTCGAACTATTCAGCGGTGAATTCAATTGCTATGCTATGCTGTTCTAAGTCTGACTGTCTATGCTAGGTGCTGGGGGACTAGGAACTGGGATGAACATGTCTGGATTTGTGGAGACCAGATATGCCGTAGAATTCTCCCCGTCCGCAGCTCTGACTTACCGGTATTTGGTTTCAACACATCTGCTGCCTTCAGTTCTGAGTGGATGGATAGGATTAATCATCCGAACACTACAGTTTATTGCCAAGATTCAAGCCTTCTGCTTCAACATGCCATTGAAACACAGCAGCAGCAACATCCTGCACCTCTCCGGTCAAATGATGGCAAGACATTTTGCCCACCTATGCCTGCAAAGGGGGAGGTGGATATCATATTTGGTGGTAAATGTCCTTATCATTCACTTGAAATTAAGTCTGACCAGTGGCTGCTGTTCATGCAAGGTCCTCCATGTCAGTCATTTAGCCGTGCAAATCACAATCCGGTAAGGATTTAGGTATCCTGACTGCATTTTCCTGCATATTTAACTGTATGATAAACAGCGTGCCGACGACATCAGGTAGGGCATTCAAGGATTACTCTGGTCTTGTATTATTTATAAGTGTTCCCCTGCAGGTCCACGCTACCTGTGAATATGCTCAGCTACCTCGAGCATTACAACTGCAACTACTTCCTGCTGGAGAATGTAAAAGGAATCCTAGACCATCCGCTCCTGAGCAGAACAGCAAAAGACGGGCGCTCTCTTGAGGGAGGTATCAAGAGTGGCATTGTCAAATTGATCATGCGTTCCCTTATTGCGTTGGGGTATGTAAAATTTGTTGTTGAGAAGAAAAGAAACCTGACCAGAATTTGTCCTTAGCTATCAAGTGCGTTATAAAGTCCTACAAGCTGGTCACTATGGGGCCCCCCAAGGCCGCGGTCGTGTTATTTTCTGGGGTGCGAAGCGAGGCCTCAAAATCCCTAACTTCCCTCTCCCAGTTTACGCATTCCCGAGGGGTGTGCACAGGGTTGCCCTCCCGACTGGTGGACTCATGCACCCAATGACTCGGAGCCTCGTTCAAGGGGATTATCATCAATGTGCACCCCTAAAGGCAATTACTGTGAATGAGGCCATCGGAGATTTGGTGCGTCTAATATATCTCTGAATTATGCGCATGATTTGATATTGGCAACTTACTAGCCTGCATTTGATTGGTGTGTACCAATGTATCCACTTCTTCACCTATTGCCTGATGCCAATCTTCTAGGAAAAACCCCCATGAAATAATATCAGTAAAGCTGCAGGACAAACGTGAAGTTTCTAATCGTCGAAACCAGGGAATTACCCAATTCGATGCGGTCCATGAGTCCCGTAATAGCGACCAGCCTCTTCCGGGATTCCCTGAGGGTGTGGCGTATCAGAGCGAACCAACAAATCGTTATCAGTATTGGATTCGACAGGGAATGGATGATCAAGACGTGCATGGTCATTACACTAAAAGATTTGGAGCGAGATTGGTTGAAGCGTGAGTGCCGAGTGTTAAATCCTACGACCAATAGTGTTAAGATGCACATAGAACGGTGACGGTTCCCTTGAGGCCATTAGCTGATCATCACGGTATTTCGCCGTTCCAAGTGAGCGGATCGCCGTTGATTCGTGTTGCACAGATCTTCCACTCTCACTACGACCGAATCACGCAAAACCTGGAGGGAAGCAGGTGAACAAATGTAAGAAAGACCGAAACTTTCACATAGCCTAGCCGTCTAAATATCAATGTTCTTTCTAGCATTCTACGGCAGGATGGATGGTAAGGGACATTTCAAGTGTGCGATGACACAGGTCGCTCCGAATATAAAACAATCGTGGCTGCTTCATCCTTCTGTACGTTCATGATGTCTTCGTTTGCGGTACCATCCTGATCTGATCCCTCTCAGCAAAAGCGCATCGTGAGCGTCCGTGAATGTGCTCGTGCGCAAGGATTTCCCGACTACTATGTATTTGAGTCGGCAGACAAAAAACCGCAACGTATGGTAGACAACGTAAGAATTTGTCCGCACGTCTTGCGAATTTACCTGACCTTCTTTGTTGCATCTGCAGCAAGTACGACAGATTGGAAACGCAGTACCAGTCCCACTTGCTCTGGCTTTAGGGAAGGCTCTTGGCGAGGTACTCTTGGAGGAATGGGATATAAAGTCGCGGGAGGGAAGTCCAATTGTATGATCTGGGCATATACTTGAGGGATGATATCTTGTTGTAACCTATTGTTGAAATATTATACCCAGTCATATATGGTCCTGTGCTAAAATTTCCTCCACACGCTTAACCTTGTGATCATTACCTTCTCCTGGGGCAATGCTACGATCGACGCGGGTGCCAATACGGATATCAGTGGCAATACGAGGCGCGCCTTTGGCGTGGACTGCGGCATGACAATCATGGATAGCCTGAGAGACTACAGACCATGGTCCTTCTAAGTAACGATAAACAAAGGAATGTGAGCGGCATCGAGATTAGGGACACTCACCAAGGTTCGTGCCGTAGCCACTGAAAAGTCCTTGTAAATAATGGGGGTATGTTCACTGGGGGATTGCTTACTGTAACTTTGTACCGGGAGATGTCAGTTCTTGTCCTAAAAACAGAAGCTATGGATGTACCTTGTATTGCAAACCTGATTTCTCTAGAACCCTTTGACATTCTGCAATGTGCTCAGCGACGGAAGGATCACCAGTGCCTATTGGAATGAGACAAAAGTCTGAAGCTAGATGATTAGAAATTATGAATGGATATGAAAGATTCAAACCTGCGACAGCATATAGATCTGTCATGTTGCAAGGGACGTCGTCGGCAAAGAAAGTTGTGGCAGCCGACGGAGTCGCAAGGGCAATGGGAATTGCGGCGCACAACAGTTGTTCCAGACCTCCGCTTCCGCAGTTAGTTTGACAAGTCCTTCGATGCCTTCCGCCACCCTGCAATCCAGAATCTCGGCGTTCGAGTCTCTTGGTCCTGGTGGCGAGGCTTCGTCGTCGTCGTCGTCAACGATGACCTCGATACCAAGAAAATCACAGTTCAACGGTTCTCTGCTTGAAACTTCATTTTCACCCTCTATCACCCCTCGTCCATCTCCGTCCCCTTCACCTCCGAACTTGGGCCATAAAACTTCCTTCATCGACCTCAAGGACTGGAATATCATTGAGGATGGTTCCTCTCCTCCCCGGACCAATGGCTCCAAGCCATTCTCTACTAGCACGAACGGCAACGGCAATGGAAATGGAAATGTTTATTCGCAATGGACTACAGATACGAAACCCTTTACTGCTCCCCTCATTAATCTAGAGACTTCACCGAAACCAAAATCATTATTGTCCTCAAAGAAGAAGCCGCCTCCTCTTCCACCTCGGAAACCTTCAATGTCTTCTCTGAAATCCGCTGCGTCGTTCGCGTCCCCAAGCTCTAGTAACGGGACAACATCATTCAGTCCATCTCACCAATCGGATTCTCTCAAAGTCAAACCCATGCATACCTATCCTCCACCCAAGATTGATCAATCTCACCCTAGAAATATCCCGGGTCATGCACCGGCTTCCTCCATATCTTCCTTCCATTCAGTGTCTCTCTCCTCCGACACAGATCCCAGCACTCCTGGTTCCGTCACCAATTTCATTGCTACTTACCCCGTTGACCAGGACCGTGAACGCGAATTCTCCATGAAGAGCACTAGTAGCGAAGCAGACTCGGTTAGTTTGGGGGAATCTTACGAAGAGGTTTCCTTTTCTGCATTGGCTAGTCCCGCCACAGAGGGATCTATCACCCGCGATTGGGAGAGGATGCTAGGCCGTGTCCCACCAAAGATTCCACGACGTCCAGCATCCTCGCCATCATCCATCACACCGAGGCCTTCCTCAAAACCTCCGCCGCTTTCACTACCCAGCCAATCATCCGCATCTGCATCTGCATCCTATTTACTCCGACCACCAATATCCTCTGTGGCATCTTCCCCTGCCGCATTGACCAAACGACGCTTACCTCCGCCGCCGCCATCACGGTCCTCTGACCGCTCCTCTATACATAGTACTGCCACATCTCGCAGCACTAGTTCAACGTATTCCAAGATCGATCATCCATGGTCGCTTACCACTCCCCAAGCGAAAACGAAGCGCCCAACTCCAGTCCCGCCCGCAGCGCGCCAACGGTACGAATGTGTATTCAATGCAAACATAGTGCAGCGGAGAAGGGCAGAGAAGAAGAAGGCTAAAGATAAACCAGCGCTCTTGACTCCAGCAGAGGTCAGGGGGGCAACAAGACGGGCAGCGGGGTGGAGAGGTTTGTCAGTGGATTTGATCACAAGCGGACCTGATACCGACGCGTCCTTGTCCTCCAAGGAGGCTGAGGCGGACGTTGATGAGGCGGTAGGGAATTCGGATAGGCTAGAAGGGTGTTTTGTCAAGTCCATATGGGTCAAATCAAAGCTAGGCCGAGAAAAGTTGAATGATATATGGTCGGTTCTGTTCGATGTTGCTGTGGCACGATTCTGAATACAAGTTCCGTCTCTTCTAGGAATGAGTGCGACCCCGACAAGACTGGTGCACTTGACCGGGATGGCTTTGTTAGCGGGATGTGGCGGATTGATGAAGAGCTCAGACGAGCTCGAACGAACGCCGTAAAATCTGCGAGTTCATCAAGCTTAGGTTCACTTCGTGGGAGAAACGGCCACAAATTGCCATCTCACAATAAACCCAAGCTTATCCTTCGATAATTTATCACTCCTCAAGTGATGTTTGCTGTCTACGTCCGCTGTGATTAATTGCTTCATCGTGCTACGCTCATTAACGACCGCCACGTTTTCAATGATCATTCTATGCATGTGCAGTGTACGTCTGGGCTCGCATTTTCTGGTAGATATATAACGACATGTACTTGGCATAAATTACCCTGGCAATATACGAAATAACATAATAGTTTGCTCTACCGTATAGCACTCAGGCTCATACATGATTATGGTATCATAAGTATATGCAGCAAAGGTTTCATAACACTCCCGGGGCACCCTCTCTCCGTCCATAGATCTGTGCTAGCAAACTCAAAACACCACCATCCCGAAGTCCATCGTCATCATCCTCCTCACCATCAAATGCTCTCGGGCGCTTTGCTCCGTCAACATATGACTCGCCCAAACCACTACCCACACCACCATCGGGTTCCAGATCCTCAGGCAAGATAGGTGACACCACTCTGGATGTACGACCCCCCGAAGGGGCAGGAAGCACGCTACCCTGAGAGTCTCCTAGGACAGCCGTCTGAGCAGCTGACATACCACCAAATATCGAGGAGCTTGAAGGTCCCGCCAACGCCGACATGCCCAAAACACTTCCCCCTCCTGGGACTCTCCTTCGTGACGTGGCTGCATGCTGGCTTTGCCGTAACGAATTATCATTTATTTGAGCTTTGTCTGCGATGGTGCGTTCAGCTTTTGAGTCGCCCGCAAAGTGTACTGTTCCGTCTTGACCAATAACATGTCTTCGGCGTCCAAGGTAGTGAGGATGACCTATATTAAGTTCGGCTAGCCTGGTGAGATACAGGGAGCCTGAAGGGTCTGTTGGATTCCAGTCCGGATTTGCTGCCTGTAATGATCGATGAGAAAGAATAAAATAAAATATTGGAAGCGGCTGTTGTTGACCTTGAAATTCAGGAAGCTCTTCTCCATTTTGCCTTGATTAGACATCATTTTCTTGTCGTGAGTCCTTGTGGGCGCACCGAACTATGACAAAAAAGTCAGCGGATTTCAGATACAGCCATGCTATACATGCCTTGACATTTCCATGTCTCTCAAAGTTGAATTCCGCAAAGCTGCAAACGTAGCCGCGCCCATCCACATGGACCGAAAACTCACGGAAGAAGTCTATAATTGCTGGTGCACAAGGCGGCAAAGAAAACCACAACACAAACGGTGTCAGGACTACAGACAGTAGTTCTTGGACAAAAATCAAGATTTTCATGGCAAACAGCTCCCCAAATTGCTGATGGACCTATCACGAAAAATCAGATACCACTCCATCCATATCATGAAGCGTTACCTTCTTGCTATGAAGTTGATTCCTCCATTCATCAGGCATATAGTGTGTATACACAATGACCTCCGTCATCAACAATTCCGGATCGAATACCCTGTTCTCGTCGGGTATCATGCCTCTTGCCGCAGTCAATATTGCACCGAACATCCCAAGATAAAAGACAACGGTGCGATGCGGAGTTATTTCGAAGTGAAAGAAGAGATCAGGGTCTATCACTGTCGCAAGAACTAGAACTGCAGCAAATGACCCTGCAATGAA
Organism: Tricholoma sp. MG99; assembly: GCA_003521275.1. Taxonomy (NCBI): domain Eukaryota; kingdom Fungi; phylum Basidiomycota; class Agaricomycetes; order Agaricales; family Tricholomataceae; genus Tricholoma; species Tricholoma sp. MG99. The sequence goes on from QOVE01002839.1 coordinate 24,817, forward strand.
CGCAACGAACCTATGATATTTAATTCAGCAAGAAACGACGTTACACATGTTCAATGACGTACCGCATGATTAGAGTCATCTTCTCGTTTGGAAACTGGCCAATATACATGCTTGCTAAAGGATAGCTTTCATCGAGGCGCCTGATAAACAGGTGAGGAAGTTCGTTGAACTCCCTGAATTTCCACCTTGCGAAAGATGTATAACGACGGCCACCAATAGACGACGGGTCTTTGTGATACTCCTAGGATAGTATTCAGTCGAGCAAAATATACAGCAAGTATGAAGGTGCAGACCTCGAAGTATCGAAAGAACGAGTACATGAGGAGGTACAGAACGATGAAGGGCGCGAAGATCGCATTCAGAATACCCATGAATATGAAGCGTCGTTTAAGTCTGTTGATGGTAAGGTCTGTTAGCTAGGCCGTGACAGAGGAGT
>QOVE01002854.1:0-12746 GCA_003521275.1 Tricholoma sp. MG99
CCGCTACGCGTCATATCGTTTCGTCTCTGACTCTTTGATTGACAGCTTGATGCGTCATGACTCGTACCGACTCGTCCTGACTCTTTCTGATTCTTATCTGACTTATTCTGATTCCTCTCGATTCCTCTCGACTCATCTCTATTCTTAGATACTGTTTCATAGTTGACTCTTATTCGATACGATACCGAATGTGGACTCTTAGACAAGTATATAAACTGTCGATACCTCTCATGTATCTACAGTTTAACCTAGTTTATCTAACCCTTGGTTATATCTCCGGTTCACGACTAAGTAACAACCAAGAGATCCTTGGTTGTGAATCGTAACTCGTACTCGATCCTTGGTAACGACTCCAAGGATCCTCGTTCTCGTTGAGCTCGGTGGTGCACACCGAGTCTCTCTCTCGATCAGTCCCGACCCCGACGGTGCCCGTCGGGCTCCTTTGACCCTGTGACCTGGAGGTATGACCTCGGTTCTAACAGTAAGCGTCGTAGAAATGAGAGTAGTAATAGTACTCGCTGATACCAGAACTTGTGTGCGGTGTGAAAAAAATTGACCGTTTCGAAATTTTCAGGGTCGGCGGGGTTTCGGGAAAAAAGTGTGTGTATGAGAGTAAAGTGTCGATAGTAAGTTCGTAACAAAAAAAAAGTGGAAGGAAGCTGGAGCTTCCTACACTCGAGACTCAGGGGGACTAGAACATGTTAGGAACTTAGTATATTCGGGGGAGGAAACTAAGATGCAGTACAAGTACTCAAAGTATAGACTATATACTAAGAGAATAACATGTGATAACACAGTAGCATGTGATAAGGTAGTGATGATGTAAGAGGAACTCTTACAACAAACATGTGTATGATTACCAAGAAGAAACATCACGGGACAGCTGAGACACAAAAAAATCGTTTTTTTTTTATGGTGCCCCCATGCTGGCATCACGGGGGTAGTGAAACAAGAGAGAATCGCTTTCTTTGACGGTGCCAAAGTCACGGGGAGGGATCACGGGGGTAGTGAAACAAGAGGGAATCATTTTCACCGATGGTGTCCAAGTCACGGGGGTGGGTGAGAAAGGTGTCACAGGAGTAAAGCTCAGGCGAAAAACAGTTTTGCAGGGTGGTACCCTAAAACCCACTACTAAAGTAGCGGGAATTATGCAAACAGCAGTATATGTTTTCTTGGTCTCAGATCAGTCATCCGTTATGAACACTATTGTCATCATCAGGTAGACGATAACCTGAAAGTTTCACATGTGTCATAACCATTTGCCACACTGACCTCATTCTGAAACTTCACTCTTGCATTCAATCATTCGCAATGCCCAATGCTATGCACCTGGATTCACCTTCTTCAATGGGCTTTTCAGTTCCTTCAATCATCGCATACTTGATCCTGAGATTTATTTATTTATTTCCACAATAATCAGTATCAAGCCGCAATCCACAATCACCCATGAGACATAACAGAGTGGCACAGCCGCAAGCGCTTCTTTCTCCCTTCCTAATCTGGAGTGGTTGGATTTCTTTCTCGCACAAATCAGAGGCTCTTATACATTTTCTTGGTCTCAGATCAGTCATCCGTTATGAACACTTTCATTGTCATCAGGTAGATGATAACCTGAAAGTTTCACATGTGTCATAACCATTTGCCACACTGACCATCACCTCATTCTCAAACTTGAGCGGCACAGCCACAAGCACTTGTAGATACTATATTAATCGATCCCAAACCATTTAGTTGTTGGAGTACTTAGGAAGGACTTACTTGTCTCGATATATATACTGGATATATATCAATATACTTATACCAATATATCATGGATTTCTCCCGTGCACTGATTACTGCCAGTCAGATCTAAAAGGGAATTATATACTTGGGACTACATACCAACTCACATTGTATGGAGTATTTGGTTGCATGCTCATTCTGACATGAGAGAAAGAAGGTGAGGTACCCATTTCGGAGCCGAAATGTGTGGCGCGTTGGATCATTTGACTGACCACTATGTACTTATCGGTATCGGTTACCTCTCTCGGCCCATAGTGGCACCACCGAGTTCTTCAAAGATGACACAGTTACTCTTCTCCCAAAATACCTTATGTTGTGTTCTGTGTTCGATAGGGTTGAATTCGCCGTCGTGTGTACAACCAATGACAGGACAGTGGAAGCGATTCATCGGACTCTATGTAGAAAGTCGTACAGCAGAGGTCGATCGACGATCGACGATCGCCGACATTCGCGCGTCCAAGTTCCCGATCCATGGAAGGCCATACGCATGGGATATGCCAACTTGAAACAGTTGAGTTTCGATGCGAACGTAGGTCTACAGTAACATAGGTGGGATAAGCTTGGCTTTCATCCATCGATGGGATCAAAAATCGAAGACCGCTTTCCAAAAGTTTCCATTGGATGGTCTTTGACTGTAGGAGACTATGATGTCAACCAACGTGAGCTTACATGTCAACGTCATCACCAAGGTACGGCCGTAGAACGCTGGATTCTGTTGAGAAGACTGTATTGGTCTTCCAACTTGACTTGGAAGCTTGAAGCTTGAAAGCTAAAGAATCCAGAGCGGTCGAACGGATTTTCCCAGAATCTTGGTACAATGTAGCATGCGCAATGGTCTAGCTGTACAGCAGGGCTAACTTCGATGATAGAACGTGTAATGCATCGTCATAAAGGACAAGCCACGTCGTAAACAGCAGTTGAAGGTAAGGTTTAGTTGGAGAAATACATCAGTGGAGTTTCCTATGAAATGATGCTAGCTATTCAGCACATAGACCAATGCGCAGTGGGTCATCATTATCTGGTTGCAAGTAACTTTGAAAGACAGAGGTAATGAGTCAATGACAAGAGCCAGTGCCACTGCCTGAGTGACAGCACACGTGACAGCTAGAACTTTTTTTACCGTTCAGCGACGACCGTTCAAAGCGTCTTACTAGCTGGCACGGAGAGCGACTTGAGTTTCACGGAATGCTGTGGTGAGTGGCCTCCTGAACACAGTCATACATATCTGACATTTGTCGTTCTAGCTGACTTATGTCCCATTGCCGGCACTTATTTTCTCAAGGCTACATTCCACAACTTACCTTTCGTCGTCTTGAAATTGCACACAGAAGCCTTTCCAATGTTGCAACGAACATACCCCGTAGACTTGAATGCACACGAGCCAAATGCTTTGCTCCCAAAACGTTGTTTCAACGTGCCTCGATGTCTACATACCTATCGACCTCGATCACGGACATGTCGCTTCGTTCACAGGAGTCGGCATCCACCTTGCTTGATGAAGAGACTTCTTTGGACGCAGCGTCTATCACAGTAGATGTGTATCAGGAGCTACGCCAGCGTGACCGACATTTGATTTCCAACCTACCCATCGAATGCTACGGCCGTGTATTCGACGAAGCATTGGCCAAATCTTCTGCTTTGGCTGATGATCTGGCTATGGATATTGTAGAGGTATACCGCGGGAGTGATTCCAACCGGTCCCAAATACTGCGCGACATCCTCGCTAATGAAAAGCTTCCTACGTTGGACCGTTCTACAGTGCTTTCAATTTTTGAGTGCTTCAAGGATGCCCCAGATAAACGAAAAGTTATCCCAGAGGAGCCTATGAATGTGCTAGTTCGGCAGATCGCGCGCTCACCATCCTCGAACCCTCTGACCATGAACCTGCTCCTGATCATCTATCCCATCTTCCACGCCCATCTAATACGCCATAAACCACCAAGCGGAGCCGGTTTAGTTGACTACCATCCCCCGAACATAGTACATACGGCCTTCGCATACATGCACAAACTCCTGGATTTCCAACGTCAACAAGAGGCACTGCAGCTATTTCAGATACTTGTAGACTCTAGGTATATTCCGCAAGAAGTCATCCAGGGACTGGATAGTTCTTCTACAGACTTCAGTGCCATTGTTTGCATGGCCTTGGCAAAGGCTTGTCTTCATTGGAATTGGAAAACCCTGCCCGTCCTCGCCATTTCAGGCCTCCTCAAACAATCCCAAACCCTCCACCAATCGGTTATCGACGTTGCATTTGACGTCATTTATGCGCTGCTAGATAATCCAACCGGTGGAAGCATTCGTGCATGTACATACCTCGTATCCCACGTTCATCGTCATGCACCTGTTTCAGATAGCGTTATACGGCAAATTTACGCTGCTGCTGCACAATTGTCAGAAGGGGACGTAGCTGAAAGGTTGTACGAGTTCTCAAGAACACCGTCCATCCTCGAACAACACTTCTACCCTCCTCCGCATGGTACAGCTCTTCCGTGGTTTATGCATTATCTCTCAACCGAGAGTCGTAAAACCCATCTCTCTCGGCAGCTTGCATCGGAAGTGGTGCAAGATAATTTGCCTTTACCCCTTCAATCCCGTGCACCTTTCATTTTGAACACTGCCGCTCAAAGCTACGCAGTGTCTGCACGGACATTATGGGAAAGATACGCTGCTAGCAGCGACAGCCATGTCATTGTCGGCAATTCTGCCCTGATGATACGCATGGTTAGCCTTTTTACGAGTCTCCGCCGCCGATTGAAAGATACTTGCGTAGATAACGAGACCTTTGTGACGCAGTCGGAAGATTTGACCACTTTCCTGACCCAAATCCTACAATCATATCGAGCTCATTACACCCCGCTGATCCAAGCTCCTCATCAAGCCCTGACATCGCTTGCAAGAGCATGTTTTATGGTCGGGAAATATATGGAAGGACTCGAGGTTTTCAAAGTCCTACTACAACGCAAAGAGATTCCCGATATATATGATATCAACGTAGCGCTGACTGCGGTCGCTGAAGCCAAACCTCGCTTAGCTGCGACGTTGATCAAGCGGATGGTACAGAACGGCATGCAACCCGACTCAGTGACTTTCTCCACGGTAATGCACCATGCTTTATTGCGTGGTGACGTGAATGTGGTGAATCAGATGATAGAAGGCATTCGTAACCTCAAAGATGCGCGATGGGGTCTCCCATTAGTCGATGGACTTATCCGCGCTACCATACGCTCAGGAGTGCCTGGCTCGCAAGAATTGAAGTCTCGGTTACAGAGTGTTCTGAAAATGGTCGAATCTGTGAAAAAAACCACACCTTTGTCGTCGCCGCAAACAGGAAAGTTCCTGGTATATGTTTCTTTACGCGAGCAGGAATTCATGACGGCCTACCGTTTTTGGGACATGTTTTTGAGGCACGCCGCAGAGTGGGATGACAAGGAGCAGCGTCAGATACGTCGCAGTATTGCTGAAGGGCTCAGGCAGCAAGGCTCGTTGGATGAGTCGCAAAAGACTACCATGCTTGCACTGCTTGGCAAGATGAGACTACCAAGGGTATCCTAGATTACGTAGAACTGGCAATCGGTTGTTGTTAATTACCAAACTTAGTTTTGTGCACATGCTATGCAGCCGAAGATTACCGCAAGATTAGAAGGATCCGCCGTGATTCGCAGATCTATGAGGATCTATGTGTCTGTTCACAAAAAGCACCGAACGGCCATCGCTTCCGATTGAGAATAATGTACACGGTGATGGGTGATGTGATCGAAAAACGAAGAAGAGCAGGCAACAGCCGAAATGTGGAAATAGATCGGGTCTCCCTACGGTTATCGTAATAATGGAGGATGTCCATGCGTATGCATTTTTGGCGATTACAGGGTGCTCATCCCGATTGAGATATAAAAAAAGTAAGAAGAGAGTTATGGCATGGGAACAAACCGATCTCCTCGAACGAGCATATAACGCAGAGCAGGAGCTTTACCAGTACCTCGCAAGTCCCTTGACATCCCATTGACTCCATCCCTCACGTCCGCTGTCACCCACAGTGATCATGCCTGTTGCTCGTCCAAAAAAAGAGCCAAGCTCCGCCACGCCTCCTTCAGATGACGGTCGTCCTAAGGAATCACACGCCGAAAACAGTAAAATCAAGAGAAAGTATGTTTATAATGCCCCGATTTTTCTCCGTGTCCCAAGAACACGTTTTCGCTACATTCCTACCCCGCATTCTCTCCTCCCCCTGCCTTATAAGTTACCTTTTCATGTTATTTTGATTATCTGACTGTCTGGATGAGAGCTGATTCGGATTTTTTTGCTGGCAGGAGACAATCACAAAGTTGGTTATCTACCTAAGGAAGTTCGATTGATTTAAATATCATCATCTCCTAGGTTGCGATGCATGCAGAGCCCGCAAGGTTCGATGCGTTAGAGAGAATCCAGAGGACTCAAAACAGTCATGCAGACACTGTATCACTCTCGGAATACCGTGCACTTACGACTATCAACCAAAGAAACGAGGACCGCCTAACCTGTGAGCGTCACTTGGAAACCAGTGTCATGATTGATCCATAATTTTTCTTTCCTGTCAAGTTACCTTCGTCGTCTGCAGGAAGCGCAAGCAGCAGCAAATGGAGCAAATCAAATGGAAGAACGAAGCGACCCAGAGCCATCATCAGTTTCGCCCCCTCCTACTGTATCCAGTCCCGCGCAAGGAGTCGTGTCTCCGAGTATTGGCTCACATAGTCCACTGCTACTCGACCCATCTGTTCCCGTGATACCCAATCCTCCATCGCGTTATCCTATCGCTGCCGACACCTTTCATCCACATTATCCGCCTTCACCCTCAGCATCATACAATGGATCCGGTTCAATGGACGCCTCTCCAAATGGTAATACCATATATTCACACTCTTCACCGGCAGGCGATAACTCGCAGACATACCCAGAGTCCTTTAATTCATACCCCACATACAATTGGTCGTATAAACAACAACAAGTCCTGCAGCCGCCAACTACGATTCCACCTTTGTCGTATTTCTATCGCCCTCATCGGCTGGAGGAAATTGCGCCGCGTGATACTATCTTCCTAATCATTGCTCTTTTCTTCGATTTTGTGTACCCTCTTACACCATCTATCCACAAACCTTCTTTTATGGCAGATCTTCACTCGCGGAGGGAGGAGCGCGATCCTCTTTTCTTTGCGTTGGTCATGTCAACAGTTGCTTCGACGCTCGTGCAAGTTCCACGATCTTATGTTCCGATGGAGCGTCCCGTCGTGAGGCGACTGGCACAGGTTCGTCCTTCCGGATCTCTTCGTCGTGAAGCATCTCAAGCATACTGTAATAGACCTGTCACGAAGCTAGTCGCCACATCACTGTAGCATCATACGACCCTCCTTCGTCCACCCATGTTGTCATTCGCTATTTGTCAGTCCCGTGTTGTTCATCAGCTGCTAATCTTACCTTACGTTCTCTAGTGATTGTATATACCATTTTTGCGAGGGCCACGATGCCACGCAACATGCTGCATTCGGTGAAGCTGCCCACATTGCAGTAACATTGAGGATGCACGAAGAATCGGCCTACGAAGGTCTCGACCCCATTGAATGTGAAGTCAGAAGGAGAATTTTCTGGCTACTATTTGGAGGTTCGCTCAACGTTTTACGATTAATACTCCTGACAAACCGTGATATTTTTAGCGGACAAATCAATGTCAATCCTTTTGGGGCGGCCGATATGTCTGCGTGATGAAGATTGCACCGTCCACTTCCCAAAAGAGTTGGACGACGAATAGTGCGTTAAATGATTTCAGGGCAATGTATCATTCATCACAACCGGTCTGTAGCATCACTCCCAGTGCATATCTGCCGCAACCACACGGGAAAACAGCCATTGTCTCGGGGTTAAATTACACTTCAAGGATATTTGCTCTCTTGGGAGAAATTTTGGTTCGCATTCGGGTGGACAAACGTTCGCCACCCAGGGGTCAGTTTGCTACAGCCAGAATCGAAGAAGTCGAGTCGCTACACACTCGGATACTCGCTGCACTAAGCCATGCACCAGAGCCGCTTCGCCTGAAGACAAATACTCAGTCACAATTACCCACAGAGTATGGAGGAGCTGGATTCCGACAAGCGACTTTTGCTGTAGTCAAGGACTTTTTCGATAATCCGAATGCTTCCAGAGCAAATGCTTTGAATCCTTTCCTCGTCATGCAGGCGAATCTATATGTGACCCAGGTAATATATGTGTGCTAGATGTGTTGCCAGATCAGCTTATATTTCATCATAGCAACTGGTTCGCTTTGTTATTGAACAGTATCGCGATGAACTTCTTGGGGCGCTCCATGGCACCATTGATGAACATAAAATTGCAGAAGAACGAGAGGCCGTCGCAAGTAATCTTCTTAACATTCTTCATAGGTAGGGTCAAGTTCTTCAGCCTTTACAGACTCTTATTATTCCTTCCACCTTAGCATCCCCATCCAGTCGATCGCAACCAATGGCCCAAGTCTAGTCAGTGTCTCATGAAATGAACTATTGTGAATAAACCTAACGAGGCTATATAGGTACACAAGGTCCGCTTTGTAGCGTCTACTTTGCTAGATGCCGTACGAAAAGCGGAGACAGCGCCAGCATCTGCTGCCCGCGCCCACGCGTATCTGTGTACGTGGATACTTTACAATAACGCTTCTTCCATTCATTTACGTTCTTGTACAGGGGACTTTTTGAGCATTCTGTCGGAAATAGAGAGAAATTATCTGTTCGTAACCTCTCATAACTGATGTTATGGCAGAAGCTCACTCCGAACGCAGGTTAGACGATGACCGTGACGGTTCCTCCAGTGGTGATGGGATGTCCGGTATTAGTAACTGAGGTTGCACAGCAACGCCATGGACACGTTTATCTGCTGTATTTTTATGTCTGAACTCTGGATTGTACACTTATCTATCTGTAGCAAGTCTCGATCCCTACCTAATTGTTGTGTACTTAGTCCAATATTGTTTTCATCCCAGCTGCCGTTGCTACGCTTTACAATCGTTGCAAAATTCACATATTTTCAGAGAGCCTGAGCAGGTTCCCCATATCGTGAAATGCATGAGGTCGAGCCAGCGTCGATGCTTTGCTCGTGTACGAGGGCGCGGTCACTGGACTATGTCAGTGCGTACTACTTGTCGACGTCATGATCACTGGGTCTCGATCGTACATAACGTCATAAGCTAAGATGGAGGCTTGATGGAGGCTGTACGCTATTGTACGATTTTCAATTCAGCTAGCACGATACCAAGTCCAAGGAACACGCTCCCGTTATGACTCCCATTGGATGTGGGTAGGTGGGTACCAAATTCGCGACCAGCCGGGGCACCCTCGAACAGCCCTGAGGTAGACACAACCTTATGTCCCGGTCAGTCTATGCCGCATTGATGAGGCTGAAACCTTCTAATTCGAGATAATAGAAGTCGCCTCACCCTCGGTCGTATTAATGTTTGGAACTTCCCGAGACTCAATGCTCAGGCTCGAAGACACTTGAGTATGCAACTTGAAGTCCATATGCTCTGCTACTGACAATCGCGACGCTCCGCCTGCCACTTCCGTCGGTTAGTGGAGTCATCTGCTCGTGAAGTCATGGAAGCAGTAGTTATGCATATGAAAACACCGTTCCATGATCAGCAATGCTCGAAAGGCCTGTCCTGAGGCTCTCTGTTGAACTCCCATGACGATATCATTATCGCTCCATCAGCATGCCGCAGGCCATGCGGTCGAAAACCCGATCATTACACCATATAAGTATATCCCAAAATCCCCCGGAATGACATCCGCAGGGAGCAACATAAGCCTGGCATCCCACACATCGCTAGTTCAATATTAATGGTTTTCCATCACTTCCATCCAGCACAAACCAGACCGTACTTACTAGTCTGAGGGTTCGGGAGAGATGCATCGGGATCAGAGAAACACTTCCTGTCTTTATAATAAAGTTCAGAATCTCCAACCAGATATTTGGTCGATCACAATGTCGACTATCATGAGGCATGTCCAAAGGCAGCGAGAATATTTGGAGTTTACAAGCCTTTCCTCCCATCCACAGGAAAATCTGTCCGCGGTGAACGCAACGTGATAGGTTTCTTGCCGAGGATAAAATAGACAGAGCTTAACCTAAGACTCTAGTAAATATGTACTTCATGCTTCATTGTCGACGCGTACGATCGGACGTGAATATCCGATCAGGGCATGATCGGAAAGCGGGCCAGAGCTGTATAGTTAATTTTGAGGAGCAAATTTCTTGGGCGCTCCGCGACACATAGGGCATGCACAGGCAAGCACTTTCCCGGTCCAACCTTATGGAAACCAGCTGAGAAACAACAATAATGTCACTAAAGCAAAAGGTGGTAACATGAATGACTCGGACACCGAGTAATCAGGGCATATTCATTCGTACGACTGTACCACTTCCGGTGTTACCGTCGAACACAAAAAAGTTTGCGATCGGAGATTCACGAGCAGCGAGAGCTTTCAAAATATCTTGAGCCAGCATCCCTCCGACGATCGCGCATACTGGGGAAAATTCGTGGGCTACTGTGGTAGATAGTGACCTGCGAAAAAAAAGCTGTATCATCCTCGTTTGGAAACGAATGGTTGTATAGCCTACCCGATAAGATCTTGAGGTGCTTTGGTAATAACTTGTTTGTTGACATCCGCGGCTGATATGAAAGAATTGGCAATTATCTCTAGCTCATGAGCAGTATCTTCGTTATCGGGAAGAGTGCCACCATGTAGTGATTGATACTCCCAGATTGCTTAAAGAAAGCTGTGATAAACACAGAAAGACATCAATTTTCTGTGGCACATACCAAGAATAGCAAAAAACGCCGAAGGATTGACCTCCTTAGTCTGCCTCTTTGTCAACCCTGACCATTTGTGACGTAAAGCCGTCTGCAGCGGCGTGTATATGGCAGTCTTTTTGATATCCTGCGGCTTGTCCTTGAGAGCCGAACGGTCTCTGCCAAGATCGCACAAACAAGACAAGGAGCGGGAAACAAACTTCAGTGACCCGCAGATCTCCAAAGTACCACCGTAGGGCTCACGGAGAAATATAATCATGGCTCAGGAGATCGCAGAATATGTAGCCGAGTAGACCGAAAGTCCCACCCGCGTAGAATGGTTTCTTGAAGCGTCGACATACCTCGTTCATTCGAATCTAGACAGATCCGAACTTTCAAAATGTCAAGAAAGACGGAGACTGTGTACTCACAAGACCCTCTCGATCCCAATCAGTAACACAAACAAGATCGACAGCTTGAATTATCATGTCGAACGCCTCGCCTGCTAAAACCGAGGTATCCGACACAGTCTCCACAGTCACAAGCGGATTCAGGCTCTCAACCCTGTGTTTAGCCGCGTGGATTCTCTAAAGTCTGAATGGTCAGTCATACGTCGGCCGAGCAGTCGAGTAGCCTGCAAGAGAAACTCCCACTTTCTTCCCTACATCTTCATCTCTAAAGAAAAAGCCCGCCCCAAGGTCTTCTTCCATGACTTCATCATCATCCACGATAATTAGTTTGCCTATACCGGCAAGAACCATATTTTTAATAGCCTCAGTTGCAGTTCCTTTGAGCCGCACGACGAGAATAGTAGCATTTCGCATCCTAGTACCGCCATTATATTTCTCGCCAATCGAGTCAATGTTGACACACCTTTGTTGAGCTTCTAATCCCCAGAGCCGCATCTGGCGGTCATACCTGCTAGCCTCCTCCTCTGTCAGTGCATGGCTAGACCCACCATCTGTAGTTTTAGAGTTATTCTCAATGGAGTTGTTCATCTCAGAAGAAATGTAAATAAGGGATAACGGTTTGGCAGTTACTTTGTGGACTAGCGAAAGTTGAGAAAGTTGAAGAACGACGCGTTCTCGGCAAATTCCGACGCGTTCTCGACAGTAACAACACAGGTTTCCCACTGGCAGTGCTCAACTCTTGCTAGTACAAAGTCAATCCTCCGTGATCTTACGAGGATGTGCACCGAACAACATTAACGAATGTATGAACTCGAACTCTAATGTCAAGTACATTTCTTCCATCAGCTGATCTCGGAATGCGAAAACTACTCCGAGTCGGAAACTACTACATATCGTGCGACTAACCACAGGAACTTCATGGCTTCCTATGATTGCATAGTTATAGGCTCTGGACATGCAGGCAGCTGTGCTGCGCTGTCTGCCGCTGAGGCTGGGTGTAAAAGTGGTAGGTAATAACATTTAAACCTGCAGCCTATTCTCACACTTGCATAAAGTCCTCATTGTAGACAAATGCCCCATAGAATGGGCTGGAGGCAACGGCTATTTTACCGCTGGCGCACACCGAACGGTTCATAAAGGACTCCAAGACATCCTCACGGTCGTACGGAATGTATCCCAAGAAACGGCCGACAAGATCGATATGACGCCGTACAGTCATGAGGATTTTGTGTCGGATATCATGCGCCTTGGTGATTCAAAGCCCGATCGGTCACTTGTCAATGCCTTAGTGGATGATTCGCGCCAAACAATAGGGTGGTTGGCAGAGCATGTCGGCGTGCCGTTCACCTTATCGTTCAATAGGCAGGCATACGAAGTGAATGGTAGACAGAAGTTCTGGGGGGGCATGGTCCTTAGCGTCGAAGACGGTGGGAAAGGGTTGATTGCTGCTCACCAGCGCGCGTTGAAGAGGGCCGGTATAGAGATGTGGTTTGATACTCCCGCTTTATCACTTGTGGCGAATGACGGGGTCGTATGCGGTTTAATAGTCAGGAAGGACGGTCGAGAGTTGGAGCTCAAAACACCCTCGGTCATTCTTGCTGCGGGAGGATTCGAAGCTGATGCTGCACTGCGTGCTAAATACCTTGGATCTGGCTGGGAGCTCGCAAGGGTACTTTCTCTCTTTCATATAATGACGTCATATCAAAGGATAATCTACCAGGTTCGTGGGACTCCTTATAATACTGG
>QOVE01002879.1:0-29260 GCA_003521275.1 Tricholoma sp. MG99
GAGTGACCGTAAGAGCTGAATACATCGCTTCAGCTGATGTCTTCGATCCGACATGGTTCATCTGTGAGGAAGTAACGTTATATATGATTACTTGTTGCGCCCATGAATCGTTCTTGTCCCAATTGTTCGCATTGATTGGGTCAATGGTATCATCTGGACGTTTCACATTGCCAATAATATAACCAGTTATGTCACAATTGATAAATACCGTTTCATTCTCTCTCTCCATTCATGCCAGTTTTCTTCCGTTAAGTGATCGCGTTCGGCGATTTTGCTCACGTTCGTATATTCTCTAGTTCCTATTAATTTGATTTCCGCTTGAGCTATGGTTTGTTGTCATTGACGATTGGCATTAGAACTGTAAATCCTCGCTGATCTAATAGGGGCTGGAGGTTCTTCGTCTCCAGATCCATTTGGTCCGAATAGTTCGTCGTATGCTGAGTCTGACATAGTATTTCGCGCGAGTATTGAACGAGTTGTTTAAATGGAAAATAGCCAGGGGCCAGGGCCCATAACCTATTGGGATATTGACTAGCAGTGAGTTGTCTTAGAGTGGGGAGATGGGAGTTTGGGACGGAGTCAAAAACATCTGACATTCTCCCATAGTACGCAGTACCTATGTTATAATCTATAAATATGTTACGTACTATTAATAGGATTAGTGCGTCGTGATTGTATATCCTAACACATCACCATCATCAATACTCAATGTTCAGTGCTTCCACACTATTGGAACGTGGACTCATTACCTCCCAATCGCCGATGCCCTGGAGTGACGAGGAGTCTGCTGGGGAGACATCAGTCAACCCTGATGCCATTGGAGATGCAGATGAAGAAGGCGATTTCTAATATGTCAATTAGAGTTTTAGTTCTTGATTTGTAACACGCAAAATCAAAACATGGTCTTGGAAACATATCATATTGCATAGCCAACATACAAATAAACTAAGAACTAAATTGGGTATAGTCCCACTACATGACAGGTTTACTCAGGTTGATTGGATGGAGGGGTGAGAACACGCTTAGAGACATTGTACGTGACTTCAATGACTTGGCCTCCATTCAAGGCTTCATCGTAAGCGGCTTGGGCGGCTTCTTGGGAGGCATACCGGCGAGCGAAACCACCAGGGACTTCACTAACGTTCGAGGTAACGCTATGACTCATGAAAACATTAAATTTAGCCTGTAGGCATGAACAGGTATGAACGAGAAGACTTACGAGCCGGAGTACACTCCTGGTTTCCTTCCGACAATAACGGCATACCACCGTCCCTGATCTTCAACATGAGCCGGTGCCAAGTTGACAGCTGTCAAGATATTAGTCTAATTCAAGGTTCCAGCACATTTTTTCCTCACATGGAAGAATAAACGAAGGCGCATCGGCATCAGAAACAGTTGAGACGTCCGAAGGAGGTGGAGTCGCTGCCACGCCATACGCATCCTCCCAGTCGGTGCTACTAGCAGAATGAACAGATATGGCATCGCTGGACTGAGTGGAGGGGAGCTGAGGCACAGGTGCAGCTGCAGCATCAGGCATTGGTATCGCAACTACATTATTAAGCATATTAGAAACATGAACTTGTTGTATCAACAGAGCACATACCGTCGACCAAGTTATAACCATACTTTGCGCACATCTTCTTGAAATCCTCGGGAAGCTCCGTGCTTGGCACAGTACGGGGTTCGGTTTGGGTGGCAGGTGCAATGTCTATACCAGGAAGTGGTACATGAATATAGCGAGTGGCGCGGACGGCAGTCTGCAGCGAGATAGAGAGGAGACTAATTGCCTCTGCAGTTGTGGAACAGGTGTTACAGGGTACGCGTTCAGCGCTAGCAGAATGGTTCAGTTCGGTCATTGTACTAAGAGAAAGTTAACTTGCGGAGTTTAATCGTTCAGGATAGACTTTATACTAAAATATGAGCGATGCCGTGTGGGATCGGACATACAATGTGAGGGTGAGAAACGCCAGGGTTGATCGTAGAATGACAGTAAGAATCTAAAAGATAACCAAGAATTTGTTTACGACATTCCACTAGATAGGCGGTCTGCATCTGTCAGCTCACTTATCTCTGTGACTACGCTTGGGCAAGGCGTCATAGTTGGCAGAGTTCGGTATCACAAGTACACTGTTGCGTACTTCGATAAGTATCGTCATACATCATGATGCTATTGACCATCCATCCAAACACGTACTGTATCGTCTTCGTACACGCTCATCCAGTACATATCAGCGCCTTATCCGAACTAATGTCCATTATAATCAACAGCTCCACACTGATCATCACTTCAACACTGAAGCTGCCAGTGGACTTCAACAATTCCGTTGAACATGACCCAACAGTCCATCCATGATCCACCTACCTTACCACTTCCGTACGAGATTTGAATTAACTAACCTTCATGATCCTACGCCTGGCCCATACTTCCGTTCTCCATCAATACCAGCAACTTCCCAATTTCAATAGCAAATCTCCCACCTCTCCTGCGTCGTCTTCTATCCCACTCGTACTATGCACTGTTCGAACGGCGCAGTTTTCTCCGGATTTTCTATGCCCATACCCCTACCTATGTGTTATAGAGAGTATAGAATTGGGTTCGTACTCTTCATCCATCCAACGAGGTGGTGTCCGCGGCTTAGGTCCTGTATACCGAAACTTGTATGTTTTCCATGGAGCGCTACTAGTTTGAATAGAGTCCATAGTGGCGTACAAATCCTTTGCAGATTTCCATGGCGAACCATTACGAAAACCATACTTAATGCCCATAATTTGCAATTTCACCCTCCGACGACTGAAGTTCAACATAATGGTATTGGGCAAAATCGAAGGCAACTAGGTCTTCAAAAGGAGCCCACGAGTTTTCTGACGGAGCATCCATTGGGTCCTCTGAGATGTGTTCGTGAATTGGTGTTGGAAAAAAATGATCCATCAGCAGCGCATGGTTGCCCTGGAGTTGGTGAATGTCGAAGATGATATGGAAAACAATTGCTAGGTACACACCGTTAATGTGAGGGGAGAAGATGATATGCTCGGAAGTAGGACTGGACGTCGATAGCGTCCCTAGGAAGTCCACCCTTTGGGCAATTTCAAGTCGTCGTTCGGGAAGAGGCCATGGAGGATGCCGTTACGCTCCTGCCAGGCGGGCCACTGCCAGGAAGCACCGTCAAACGAGTAAAGTTTTATCAAAGCACTAGCAGCAGTGTGACTAGGCATCATGAAGGGACGAAGATGGGAGCTTGTATCTCATGATAAAATTTGGATTCTTCTATATATCCTATTGAACATAATACAAACGAGAAAAAAAAATACTGAATAACCCTACAATAGAATTTACTACAACAAGCCCTGAGGCGATAGCCACAACAAAAGGAATAAGTAATTTAGCGTTGAGCTGCGCCAATCCAACGTGTTTACATGAGTTATTGGGCGACTCCCAAGTAACTCGCGCTTGAATAATGAGCCGTCAGTTCAATGTGGGTACAGTTGGAAAAAAAAATTGACAGACGTTGACATAAGGGGCACACAACGTGCCGAACGAGGTACAGGGATTCCGGTAAACGAAAAGCGAGAAGTACAACATGAGGACACGGTTGAAGATGGCTGGAGGCGAGCGAGAACCACCAGATTAAGAAATCCTGAATGGGGAGACTTGAGAGGTTCGGGGATAGCCCGCCACAGGGATGCAGGACGGGTTCATATTGGGGACTACTCCCTAACAGAACCCGTCGTTGCCCGAGCCATATATATGCAGCGTGAATCTTCATGGGAGAGGAGAGAGAGAGACAGAGCTACGCGCTGTGCGTCGAAGAAGAACGAACATGAGAGTCAAGGCATAAGTAATAGATCGATCAGAGTGGCTGTGTTCAATCACCCAATTGCGATTGAACACAACAAGTCACATGACTAATCATGAGTCCCAAGATTTCATGTTGCATGTGACCACTACAGGACATATGACCGAGCGCATTTCGAGCGTATTTCCAAGCGCGGAGCACTCCCAAACATTGATCTCGCACCCTACCGTCCAACCGATCCGCTCATTGATGCTGACGTCGACTAGCCGTGAGAATGGGTATGTACCTGTATTTAGAATCTCGAGACGGTTTCTGTAGAATATGTAAAAGTAGCCTTAGACGAGGCAAGAAAAGAGAAATCAAAAATCAGTCCGTCCAGCTAGGATTGAGAAAGTTGCTAGAATTATTGACGGTGCGTGACATGAGACAAGTTTGCGTGATTCACGCGTTGAATAAATTTGTGGGTCTTCAGGAGGGTCGTGACAATCTACCTGGGTCTCAGAGATTGGAAAGATGTTTATTAGAATTGTAAAACAATAACGAAAGTGTGAATGTAAGAAATTATACAAATACTGGTGGATATCTGGCCATCGGATTCCGTGAGAAATGATCCAGAACGGGAAAGTCGACGGGTGAGATGAGCGTCTACGTTCTGTATCAATGGTCTTGAAAAGGAAAGCTGTTGGAGCTGGGGAAGGTTGGGAGAAGGAGAACCGTTGGTGTTTAGAGTGTTTCGGTCATTGGGATGTATTGTGGTAGATCAATCTGTGCCGCCTGCCACGTCACCTTCGATGCCTTCGTCGATGCTGGCCACACCCCCTGCTCGGTAAATTTTATTTCCCTCTATTGCATTTCCGTTTACTAACTAACTAATATAA
The DNA here is from genome assembly GCA_003521275.1 of Tricholoma sp. MG99. Classification (NCBI taxonomy): domain Eukaryota; kingdom Fungi; phylum Basidiomycota; class Agaricomycetes; order Agaricales; family Tricholomataceae; genus Tricholoma; species Tricholoma sp. MG99. The sequence continues at coordinate 4,673 of QOVE01002879.1, forward strand.
ATTCAATTTTTGTTTCTAGATCTCTCATAAACACAGTCATCAAGGCACTACAAACGGGCCAAAAGGCGTTAGGAATGTCTCTTGAGCCATATGTAAGTCTTCTTTTATACCATCTTGCTGCTACTAATTAGCTAATTTGAGGATGATAATGGCTAAGACCAACACCCAGGGTGGACGACCGGCACCCACCACTGCACAATGCAGGACCAACGACGACGACAGCAGGCATTGACCACAAGACGATGAAAGCAAGGCGCCAACGGGGACAGTAACAACAAAACGGCAAAAATGACCGTGAAGGGCAGTAGTAGCATCTACACCAGAAGGATGATACCCCCTGCTCACTGCCCACTCATTCCACTTCCCCTCCCCCTGCCTCCCCTGCCTCTCATCATCCATGACGAACCCATAGCTCATACAGAAGGAAAAATGGGAGAAGACTGTGTGGATGTTCTCTTCTTTCATGTTGATGGGATGGAACTAGACAGATCCAGTGTGGACTCCTGTCTACTCAGCTCTACCCTATGTGACCATACCTTGTTACACTAGTGTCACAAGGGGTGCCCCTTGGATAGGGAGGCTATGATAAGAAATCCCCTATCTATTGGCTATAGATAAGGATTGTTATTGTTCATGGACATCTCCAAGGTGATATGAATCTTGATACACTGACAAGAGTCTTATCACTCCCATCTGGGAACTTGGAAACCCAGAGATCAGAAGTACATCAGTGCAAGTGGTCTCCTGATTAATTCCTGTCTGATTAGACAATTGGGCACATGTATAAATACAGGGCCAGGCCAGCCATTCAAGGAGGGCCAACTTTACTTTCTGTTTTACTCTCCATACACAGATCCCTAACCCTGTGACTCACATGTTCCTGAACATAAAGTAATATCGACGACCCTCATCTGAGTCCTTGTCACTGTCACTTTCATGAAAAAGCTACCATGACAAGGACTCAGATGAGGGTTGTGGATATTACTTTATATCCAGGAGCATAGGGTCACAGGTCCTGTCATTTCTGGATTCCATACTTGTTGGTTGGCAACTACTATCACCATGACATAGCTGAAGAGGACAATTCAATCACTGTACCAGCTGAAATTGGACAACTGGAGATTGTCATTTTGAAAATCACATGGGAAGACTTGGACTTCTCTGATCCTGAAGCACTCACACTGATTCCAACTCCCAGTCCTAGTGGCTCAACTGATGATGACTCTGGGAGTGAGTATGACCACCACCCCAGGGGAGAAAGAATGGAAGGGCAGAAAAAAGACTCCTGGGAGGTGTTTACAGATTGGCATGTCAAGAAGCCCCATCACCTGTCATACACACACTGATGTGTAAGTGCCCATTTTAATCTCATGGACATGAAGGGCATAATCACATGCTCCTATGAACAATATCCCACTGTCTGAAGATGGGACTCTGTGGAAACACCAAAGACAGTTCCACATACAGAAATTTCAGCAGCCATTCAGTGGTAGTGAAACTAATGTTGTAGTCCCCTTTCTTTTTACTTGTCTCAAGGTGAGTCATGGTTGCCTCCTGAGTCATGGTTGTCTCCTGACCCAGCATTTCAGCGCACATACATTATCAACCAAGCCCCCTGTTTGCCAGGTTTAGGGAGGTTCAATTTCTTGGCCTTGACCATATGCTAGGTCAATGCTAGGTATTGCTTGGACCAGTGACAGGAGTGTGGCTGGGGGAGTGACTATGAGGAGGAGCCTGTGGACCATCTGGAGAAACGGTGAGGGCGTTTCGTAAAAGGTGTGATGAGGATGGTTTGGTACCTTACCATACATGTTCATACTCCATAACTGCATCATTGATGATACATGCATGTTTCCAGTGTTTGGCATGTTTCCAGTGTTTGCAACAAATTGGTCCTCATCCACTCTGTCTTATCATTTTCCAACAAACCAAGATGGAGTTTAAAATAAAATAAATACTATTTTGCCAATGCTTATTTGAGGACCTAGAGCCTCCAACACTTGCCAGTCCTCTGCCAATACTAAGTTGAGGACAGGAGAGAAGACTGGGGAGGGTGAAGAGAGATTGGAAAGAGATGGGGGGAGGAGGGTGGAGGAGGGGAAAGAGAGAGAACTTGAAAAATGTGAAGGGATGAGGTGGTGGCCACAAGAGCCTGAAGCTACCTTGACTGGCACCAGCCTGAGTACTCTACCCTTAATTATTTATATTTAAATGATGATAGTTGTATGTATAAGAAATAAAAATAATAAAGAGTAGTGATGTTGATCATCTTGATGTGGACAAGAGCTGAGGGTGAGTAGAGTGTTTTGGGACCAGCTGTGTACTTCACCTCCCCCCCCTCCCCTCTTCTTCCTTCTCCCCCACCTCCCACTTTCCTTCCTCCTCTCCTCTTCTTTCTTTGCCCTCCCCATTTTCTCCTCTTCCTCCTTGCTTCTTTCACTCTTATCCTCTCCTTTGCCTGGGGCTTCCCCTCCTCCTCAGTAATCAGGAAAATTCAAGGCCAGCCCAAACCCCCTTAACTTGAATGTCTACTTATTCTGCTTATTGCCCATTAAGAAAAATAAGCAGAATTTCAACCACAAAATAGACAATCATTAAGTCAAAAATTAAGGTGAACAACTTGAAGGAACAATTAGGTAGGTTTATTGTTGTGCCCATCATACTTAATGGGCAATAAGTTGAATACATAGATATTAAGGACATTTTTGGATTTTCCTGTTGCCTTCTCCCTTGGGTACTTCTCAAGAATCTCAACACCTCCCTGATTCTACTTCAAGTTCTTAGGTGTATAATATTTTTCAAAATTTCAAAGTGCTGGGAAGCTGGGAATACAGAATGAAAATAAAATAATAAAGAATTGATGAAGAAAAGCCTGGGGCGAGGCCCCGGGGGTCCAGGGGGCTTGCCTCGTTACAAGTTGATTGCAAGTTGATGTCCAAAATCAATCCTGATACACAGTAGTGTGTCTCAAAATATATACAATTTAATGGAAGTAAAGCATGGATGTATGGTATATAGACTTGAGGGTTATTGCCTCCATTCTACTTCTGCCCATCAACTCACTCAGAGACTAAAAAATGTCAATTATATGTTTAATGTTATAACATATACTTACACTTTGGAGCTCCTCATTATCAGAAATCATGCTCAAAATGATTTTTTGCATCTGTTTCCTGTCCTCCAGAGATGCATTTTCTAGAAGCTCTAGCGTAGGAGTCAAATCTCCATTCCCGGAAAGAAGTTCGTCCAACCTGGCTATAGATACCTGTGAGTGTGTTAGGGTTTTATTGATTCATTAAATAGCCACCCTCAAGCATCTTGAGGGGAGGTGTAGGGGGTAAATTTAGCGTTGATGGCATCTTTGATTCCTCGGCTTTTTCTTCTGTGGGAGCTGGGGTTGGAGATGATATTATGGTCAAGGGAACACATTCTGTTATAAATTTTGTGTCAGTTAAACTTCGGAGACCATGGGAGGAATAAATCACAGACACGAACCTTGGTGGAAAGTGTAGAGGTGAGTGGAGAAGTTAGACATTAATTGGGTAATGAATGTAATTGGGAAAAATCCAATTCATGTGTTGATATTTATGCCACAACTTGGTTGTCAATCATCCAAATAAAGAGATTTGGTGATCTTTTTCCCATGGGTGAATTCTCGCCAATATTTGTTGACCAGCATTTGTTTACCTGCTTTGAATGCTGTTTTCCACCTCGAAGAATTTGAAATTTCACTATCTCAGTTTCACTGCTTTTCTGACACATAGCACTGAGGTAAAAATGAATTGACTGCTGAAAATGACAATGATATACCAAGTATTACAAGATCATTGTGAAAGATTAGTAGAAAGAACATCTACTAGAAGACTAGTTACTGACTGTGATGTAAATATACAAAGATAATACAAGGTCTATGTATGCTGGTTTGGCAAGGCACATAACCCTATGCTGAATAGGACCAGGGGTGGGCAATTGTGAAAACAAACCTACTCAATTCATCATACATGCATAAAAATGTATGTGTGCCTGCGGTCCCCAATGGTAGTGCTTAAAGAGTAGCTATCTCTGTCAAACAACGAGGAGTTCATCATCGGGAATGCGACACAGAATTTCAACATGGATATCAGGAGCCCACTCAGTCAGTGGTGAATCAGGCCAGTTTGGGATTGGGAAGGTTGTGATTTTAGTGAAGGACTGCGCATCTGGAACAGATGTCTGGAGTGTATGTTCAGATTGTGGGCCTGTAAATGAGTGGGTATCACATCTCTCCTACGGCTGCCTTACACTGCTGGTCCTTGATCCTCAGCTGCTACGGATCACACAAGAATCCAGACCTGTCCAGAAACGGCTTCCAAGCTAATCCAGCGATGTGGCAATAGGCCTGTGATGAGGGTTCCATCACCTGGATCGGCCCCACCCTGCAACTTTCCTACCGGCAGGTCACAGTTTGACCAAGGAGATGTCATGTGCACTGTTTACTCCTACTGGTTAGATTAGAAAGCAGTAACCCTGTGGTTGGTGCTCTCACGGACACTACGTAACATGGCTTCCTCAGCACGTGACTGACCAAGTCATCACGTGTCCCATGAAATCATATAACACGTGACCATTTAGTCACATGAGTGCTAACAACATTCCAGCCATCTATAATGAAGGGGACGACTGTATGAAGGGGAGGACAGGTGTGGGAACCATTGGCTAAAATTGGTCATCTTGGGTCAGAGTTGGCTGAGCATTGGTCGCCTTTGGGTAGACTTTGGTCAGCTTAGTCAGACTCAGAGCTGACAAATTTAACTGAGTTTCAATCCATTATTCTGTGCTCCTGGAGCGGCTTGGTGTTGTTTAATCAAAACATCACATTTGTTATCAGTAGGCAGAAACTAAGTACATCTGAACTGGGACATGAAATGAGAGGAAGCAGACTAAGATGGCCTGGGGGAAGAATAATGTTGGAAATGAGGAGTAAAAGGAGGGGAACCCTGCCAGTGACCCTATGTTGGAAGAGGTATACTGCACTGTACAAGAAGCTAGAACAGTGTGAGGGTAGGATCTAAGCACATGTGAAAGGGAGGCAGAAGCATAGGGGCAGCTAAAGTTCCAGCCCCACAGAGTAACGTACAAATATCAAATCCCTGTGCCAGCATTGTACCCACGACGTCTAACCAGCAGAGGTCATACTAGAAGCAATCCCACCTAAGCTTGCCAGCTGTTCTCGTAACTCATTCACCTGTCTTTCAGCCTCTTCCCTATGGTTCCTTTCCTCAGCAGTTCGCATTTCAGCCTCTTCTGCTTGTTTCCTTTCCTCAGCAGTACGCATTTCAGCCTCTTCCGCTCTTTTCCTTTCCTCATCAATACGCAGCTTTGCTTCCTGGAACCCTTGCTCCTTCCCTGTACTGAGAATCTATGGTTACAAGATCAATATCATTCACACACAAGAAGTCACATATGTACCTTTCTATCTCTAGCTTCTGCTTGCTCCTTCTTATGTTGCAGACTCACTTCAGCTCCAGTCATTGCCTCTGAGAACTCTCCCTGGATTTCTTCCAGAGAACCCTCTCCAACAGACAAAAACCCATACTTGCCACGAGTGCTCCAACGGGGGGTTGTATGAACTTGAGGGCCATATTTGGAGTGTTGAAATGCGCTCCATATTGTATCGCAGTACCAATAACATTGGTGTTGCAATACATTGTAAATAGGTGCATGTTGGTGCAAGACTATTAACAGGACTGCCAATTCCAATAACGAAGGTGGATTTGTGAATGAAAGGGAAGCTAACTTGTCGTATGGTCGGAAGAGTTGCATTCTAGCAGAATCTGAATCTAGGGTACCATGCACCAGGACCTGATCATTTGCTCTGGCGCGGGAAGCTGACTTTGTAAAGCTAGGTTCAGCATGACCGCTAGAGGGGCCTTCTGGGGTGCGGTTGATGACAACAAAGGCTGTTTGGTCACTGAGGCGATGATGGATGTGAACTTTCAAGAACTCGTGTTTTTTGTTGTCGCTGCATTTCAGATATTAGACACTGCTGACAGTGCATGCTTCCCTGTCGTGGCCTTCCAGGGCTTTCATGAAGTTGGACCAAGTTTCCCCCTGCAAGGACTGAGAGTGGTCGGGAGGGAGGTGGGACACATTAGCATATGACATGAAAAATCGCAAAAAAGGGACGCTGTAGGCAAAAGAGCGCAGGCGAGCCAGCATAGACATGTTCATCGTGCTTCTACAACGTGTTTGTTACTCAAGGTTACATAATCCTTAAGTTTATTGTTGTCCACAGTTTGGTTGAATTACATAATGACACATGGGGTTTGCAACGATTCACACCATCGTGCATGCCAGAAACATAGCGGAGGCTTTCAAGAAAGCCTATTGTCAAATGGGCTCACTGATCACGTTGACAATATTACAGTGAATTCTGGAGAGCACGAGGATTACAGCAGAGGCGGTACATTACCATGATCTAAAAGTAGAATTATGGTCCATAGATAATATGTGTCTGCCAGTTGTATAATATAAGGTTCAAAATATAGTAAAATTTCCTACTTTGATCTCATTCACCAATTTTTCATACTGAAGGGTTAAGCGCTCTAAAATTAACTATGGAACTTTAGCTCTATGAGACAGATCATGCTTCCCTAAGTGGGTTCCAAGAAACAGCAGGAGGTCCCATAACTCTGGACATTCAACAACATTAATGGACTGCCAAATATTCAGCAACTAGAACTCAACATGAAATAATGACCGATATTACTTTCCCTAGCATACATAACATAAGTAATGAAAAAGATTGCCCAACTTCCATGTCATTCCTCTATCTATAACACACCAGAACCTAGGAGTGGGCTGTAGGAACCTTTGAGTTGTTTTTAAATAGTAGTGAGAACAGGATGGACTCTTACCAGCATTGAGAGGATACAGAGACCGGGTCCGACGGGCTTTGTGATATGGAGGAGGGGACAAAGCAGTCATAGGGAGTGGAGTGGGACTAGGAGCTCTGGCAGGTAAAGATTTTTCTGTGGTTCTCTTCGCTCTCTCTTCCTCCAGGGTCAAATCTAGCTCTGACATGGCTATCTGCATGTCTGCAAGGGCCTGTTGGAGGAGAGCCCGCAGCTCAGAGAGCTGCTTTGAATGAGCTAGAAGTTTGTCGTAGTCCATGTTACTAGCAATATCAGCAACTGAAAAACTTTGAATACCGTATCTGTCAGCTCACCAATTGTTGAAATGAGTATCTAGGAGTTGCTTGCTCATGAGTTGTGAGTCAGATTGTAATTCGCATTGTTGTGGCATTTCAACCAATATCATGTGATATTGACATGTAAACCAAATTAGTAACATGTCAGTTATCACGAGAAAAATTGGTAAAAAAAATATGCGCACCAAACTGTGCTTGTAAACCTCTTGCAGCGGGGAAGCTGCCATGTAGTTAGTAGAGCGATGCCCATCATGTAGGGTCCATGTGGGAATATGAACTTGATGATCCTGCTGTTGCTTACAGCTGGCTTACTCCCCCTCTTCATTTTCAAGTTTTACCCAGGCCTGTCTTCCTGTTCCATCCCAAAGAAAAGAGGAATAAACCCTGTAGGATGTTGTTCAACGCTTTTGAATGTGTGTTGATGGTTGAAGACTTGAGATCTAATGACCTTGGTATATTCTTCACCCCCCCAGTAACCCTATGAAATTGTTAGCAGAGGAAATCAAAAGAAATCAAAGGGGTAATATGATATAATTCCCAGCCTGGGAACTACATGTATTAGGGATCATAATTAAGCATTGTCTAGCCTTGGAATAGTCCAGTGGTTCTTCCACACTCTTAGATGTAAGTTTCTGGCCTTTCCCTGACGGGTCACATGACAAATGTCAGGAAGAGTTCAGCTTCCAGAGTCATTTGCAAGACTCAAAAAGTCACCTGCAACACACGTGTCCAAATTACTGATTGACATATTTTCCTTGATATATTTTTCCTCTTCATTCCTGCCATCATCCCTGCTCACCAATTGACATCAGTGTAAAAGTCTAGCACTGTTATGACATAGAGGCACAAGGACTAACGATTATGTAGATGGCTACTATAGCAGAGACCGACTCCGATCACGAGGTTATCATGAGATACACGGAGGCGGAGGAGACAGGTGAGGAGACAGACCAAGTGACATAATTGACGTTTCACTGAGGAGTAATACAAATCCCTCAGCAAATACTACGTCGGTATGTATTTGTACTTGGCATGGATATGAAGGACTGACCCTTATGTTTTTGACACCTACTTATTAGGCCTCAATGCACAGAGTTGTGCAGGACATACTTAGGTTTGAGAAGAAGCAAACACATGAGTTGATGTCCAGGATAACTGGTACAAAATTTGACTATAACGCCTGTGTAGAGGAAGTCCAAAAAGTGGACCTAGTGGAGGTGGGTCTTCAATATTACCAGTGTATTCATGCACTAACACCTGGTTTCACCTTCAAGTTTAAAAAATCATGGCTAAGTGCCAAGGAGTGTTTAATTGCAGCCAATACTGAGATTTGGAAAAACACGCAGTATAATAGACTTGAGAAAACAATATTCCTTATATACCGCTCGCACAAAAAGGCTGGAAGGAAAACCCAGGAGAAACTTGATTGACTAAACAGTGGTTCATTTATAGTATTTCCAGGTATTTTTTAATAAGGGATTTCCCTTCCAGATTGATCAGTAGTCATTGTGGCATGATTATACTATTATGATCATCAGAAGTAAATTATAAAGTCATGAATTCAATGTCTCCGGAGCCTTAGACCCAGTAATAAACCATTCATTAGGTACAATCAATTATCTCCTATTTGCTGTCTCTCAATGGAAGATAGTGTGCACATCCCAAATTAATATTATTGTCACACAGCAAATGTATCATAGGGGTTTGATAAGTCAATGTTTGAGAATGTGTGAAAAAACATTTTGATGCATTTAGGGTATTACAATGTCCCTACCCGCTTCCACGCCCACGCCTCAACTCCCGTCCTCCCATAGGGCCTTAGAGCCCACAGGCATTGGAACATAATTATATTCCACTTTTCACTGGCGGGAATCCAGTCCTGTACTCTTTATTTCCAAATGTGCACCTGATGGTTTAGAATCACATGCACAATTTTAGACATGTGACAGTTCTGAACTGTCACATGCATGACTTTGAATGGATGGAAAGCCACTATTCCCCTACTCCCTACCCAGTCCACTATGTTCCCTCACAATACAGCCCTCCAGATCCCCTACTCCCCTTATCCACCACTGACTGAGTGGGCTCGGGAAATCCACCTCAAAATTCTATGTACCATTCCCGAGGATGAACTCCCCCTTGTTGATCTAGTATATATCAGAGAAATTCAGGCAGATATCTCCAAACGCATAAAACCAGCCGCAACTGATGAACACCCCCAGCAATAATAAAATTCCCCACAAAATTCACTCCCCTCTACCTGAAGGTGCACAAATATTCAATCCAGATCAGCCCTAAGCATACTGACCTCCCTCGACAACCCCTACATCTCATATTCCCACTTTCAGAGGGTGGACTCTGGAGGAAGGAGAGATTCAGGTTTCCTCCTAACCCCCTACAATTGATTACACTGGAATCCAGCTCCACCCTACCCCATGAAGTCACCCCCTTTGGCAGTGTATGGTGCAAAGGGGAAACCCATAGCAGGGAAAACTGTCCCCTGTTCTTTGCTTGGTTTCTGCCTCTCCAAAAAAAAAAAGCAGCTAATTACTCTTATATCTTTTATCCTGTACTACCTTCAAGTTGTGTCCTCGCTCCTCAGATCAGCTCCATCATCTTTACCACACCCTCTTCTTTCTTTTTTTGTACTAGGAATTAGGTGTACCTCTACTAGCCCACAAATAAATGTAGATCCTTCAGGCTGACCTTTTGGGTGGAAGAAGGTGTCTTTTGCACCTACTTCCCTTACATATGTCAGTGAGATTTGGCCTACTAGTACCCTCCCTTATTAGTCAAGTTTAAAGGATGTTTACACAAGTCCAATAGTGAGCCCTTTCAGTCATGTGTTACTATGACAATCTTCCCGGGGTCTTCACATTTTATGCATGAACTAATGCATGCTTGCTCTCACTTGCTCTCAAGTCCCGCCTGACTTGCAGTTTGCACACACATGCGCTCAGAACCTAGTCACATCCTCCCTAGGACATTCTCTGCCCGCTCACAAACCTCTCAGTCTTCAGTTTACTGCATAGCATGCTTATACCGCTGGATTTATCCTATACACATCATGTGCTTATACCCTATTCCTACTAGGTAGAGAGGAGATCACAGAGTTTCCCAATATACTAAGGTTCTCTCTGCAACCCTCTCTCTTTTCCTAGGTAAGGGTTTTTACCTCAATATTATTTCTCTGGAAATGATAGTCCACCTATTCGTGTTATCTCTTATGTTCACTTTGTGAGCATTTGGGTCCAGCTTCTGACAACATGTAACACAGCACTTGGGAGCATGACTATAACTTGAAAGCCCACTGATTATGAAGGTCAAACCATAATCATTCTAGGTCTATGGAAGAGAAAAATATATCAAGGCATAGAAATTCTGTTATGGACAAGCATATAGAAGTTTGCAAATACAACAATCAATGTATAATAGTATTTTCATAGGTGTCATAAAATGTCAGCTGCTTTAGTTTTCCTCGAATTTATGATACTCCCCTCCCTCAAAAAACCCTTGAATAACGCCATTCACCTTCAGATAAGTACAGCTGCCATCTTCAGGGGGATAGACAGGAACAATAGTAAGCCCATTGACAACACAAGGAACATCGGGTCCATCATATTCGCTCAACTCCGCGGCGTATGGGGGAGGGTCTGACTCAGAGGGGTCATGGAAGGTGGTAGTGGTAGGGGTTGAATGCGAGTCAACCGAAATAACGGGGCCTGCATGTTCCTGAGCATTACAGATATTCTCAGACTCCATATTTTCCCCAGCTAATGTAGCCCGCAATATCTGGAGCCGTTTACATTTTGTTCCAGCATTTGATGCTTGTGTAGCTGAAGGCTGGGATGCATCTCCAATGTTGAGTCCCATGACAGAAGAGCCAGGGACAGGGGTGGAATCTGGAGCAGCACCTCTCAATAGCGTGATCAAATGTTCATCCTCCTTGACTGAGAGTTGGGGCCAAGGACACTTGTCCCACAGCATTTGCTCTGATATTGCTGCCACTGTCAGTTTTTAAGTTTGTAAAATGGTTACTTGCAATAGAGATGTGAGAAAAACTAACTAATGTGCTCAGGGACTGGATCCCATGAGGTAGGAGAATTATTGGCCCATGGAAAGGCTATTTCTTCAAGGAACAGCTGTCAAAAGGCAAAAAGCGCAGACTGAAACTCTTGGCCACCAATAGAAGGGGAAATGATAATGCGGGATACAAAATCCAGGCAAGGTTCAGAGGGGTTTACTTTCCATGGTTGGAACTTCACATCAGCTTCAAGTGAGACATGGAGAGAAAATCTCTGAGAGTGTTAGCAATGCCAGGATGTAACATCTGTTGAACAGTTTACCTTATCCGGATCCTGCATGAGGTCTAGATAAGCCAACCGTCTACTGGGTGTTTCAAAGTCAGGAGCCATGTAGAAGTAGACAAGCATGAGAGCAAGGAATGGATGAAATATTGGATGGACGACATCGTTGACGACGTTCTATGGGTCCTCTCAAAACCCCCAATCCATGGAAGGGGAGAACAAGGCCATCAAAACAGAGCAGAGAAAATAAAAAAGAACAGCGCTGTTGGCAGCACTGGGTTGGTACAGTGAGAGCAAGGAATGGATGAAATATTGGAAGGACGACATCGTTGACGACGTTCTATGGGTCCTCTCAAAACCTTCAATCCATGAAAGGGGAGAACAAGGCCATCAAAACAGAGCAGAGAAAATAAAAAAGAACAGCGTTGTTGGCAGCACTGGGTTGGTACAGTGAGAGCAAGGAATGGATGAAATATTGGAAGGACGACATCGTTGACGACGTTCTAGTGAGAGCAAGGAATGGATGAAATATTGGAAGGACGACATCGTTGACGACGTTCTATGGGTCCTCTCAAAACCTTCAATCCATGGAAGGGGAGAACAAGGCCATCAAAACAGAGCAGAGAAAATAAAAAAGAACAGCGTTGTTGGCAGCACTGGGTTGGTACAGTGAGAGCAAGGAATGGATGAAATATTGGAAGGACGACATCGTTGACGACGTTCTATGGGTCCTCTCAAAACCTTCAGTCCATGAAAGGGGAGAACAAGGCCAATGAAACAGAGTGGAGAAGAAAAAAAAAATTGATAGTGGCCCGTGCACATTTTCCCACGAGATGTGTCAACAAACACCACTCAAGTTGGTATCCTACTAGTACTAGTACAACTACGGTGGGCTTCACCCCATTTGGACGACCATCATTCTCCAGTTGCCTCATTTTATCTACAACATTACCCCCAAGGCACCAGTCACCTGATTGTTGGATAGCTGCTTCTCAATCTGGAGGTATGAATCCATTTAAGCAAGGGGATATTCAGGCTGATGGATGCACCAGAACTATTACAATGTCAGTACTTCCACCAGAATTATTGGTGAAGATCATCCGATGCTGCTTGTGCAGCGACCCTGGAGATGTCAGGGGCATTCGCAGGGACTGGCTCTCTCTTCGCCACACCAGCACCCAATTGAGAGCTCTGCTGTTATGTGTAGATGTACAGGACCTTAACCCCCATAAAAGTTGTTTGGCAAGGTTTTATGGGCAATTGGATGAAGAAACGGGCTTCCAAGCTGCCGGGAGAGGAGTGAAAAGATGGGTAGAGCACATGGGCATGTTACAGTCTACGACACCATTTCCTATCACCCTTCGCATGGAGTTTTGGAGGTGCACCCAGCAACCCACAAGTGACATTTGTGCTGTGTTCAACAGCCTGGAAAATGTTCATGTGATTGAAAATATCCAGTCGTTGAGCATAATGCTAGCGACCAATCAGACTCATGAGGTGTCCATCCCCACATTCCCAAATCTCAAGAGTCTGTGTCTACGACTTGAAGATGAAACTTCCAAGGCCCCACACCCCATGGTTGGATGTTGTCTGAGACTAGGGGGGGACAACTACGAGGACAAACCGACCCATTTCATCGTTCACGCACCAGCCCTGCGAACGCTCACCGTCACAACAAGCAACCCATCCATCATACGGATTGAATCACCCTGGCAATTGGAACATCTGTCCCTAGATTTGCAGCAAGTAGGGTGTCTGCGCCACCCATGCGAAAAAGACACACTCCAGCACATGGTGGCACGTCCCCAGACAATGTTCGAGGACTTTGGGAGGATGGCCACAGGACTGACACGCCTGGATATGTCAGTCAAAGTTTCCTGGCTTGACGGTACAAACATCTTGCAGTTCCCCAACTTAACAGTGTTCAATCTTCGAGTCATAAACCCAAGATGTCAGCCAGTGTCAGCACCAGTCACAACATTAGAGCTCCCAAAAGTGGAGATGAGCCACTTGTTCTTGTGTGACACACGCATCATAAATTTTGCAGGAAGCTTTTTGCCAAAGTTGAGAGAACTGAGGCTATTCACCCCCTGCTATGTCAAGGATATAATGGGCCAAGAGGAAGGCACATTGACAAGAAACAACTTCATTGTTGAATACCAAAGCCTAGAACACATCATGATAGCCGTGCATGGTATTGACAGATCTTCATGGCTTCCTCTGCCAGTACAATGGGAGAGGGTGAAGAGGGTCACACTGGCCATGGATGTTGGGATTGCGGATATAGTTGGACAGGTGACAATGCCCATGCTAGAAGAAGTCACACTATTATATCCGCAGTGGAGAAAGTTTGAACTCCCTATTGGACGGGGATGGGATGAACTGCGAGATGCTACTACCCTCATTGACATCGTCTATGGAGAAGAGATCACAAAGCTGTCCCATCTTTTCCCGGACATTCCAATCAGAGGATGCTTTGCAGTGGAAGAACCTGACAAGGACAATTTTGATGTAATAGGAAAGCTTACTACTCTGTAAGATGTTGGATTATCAAGCCCGTCACGAGAACTGACTCGTTTTGGAATAATTTCACAACTTTTAACGAGTCTTCATTTCTCGGCGCTTACCCATCGTCATTATTGTTCGTCTTCATTTTTGTACTTTTCCCTTCTAATATCTCTTGTCGTTACTATACATAAATGTAAGTACTTCATAATGAATATCCCTGCGCGTTTGCCTGTGTCTTCTGTTATCCCGGGTGGGCAAAATCGTCCCGCTCATTTCAACATAAGACACAGATTACTGTGATCCAACTGCAGATTAAGACAGCCACATAGGAAGTGTAAGTAGGGTGAGAACCCTTCCTGCTTAAAGTCTGCCATGTATGCTATACTATCTCAAGATTCTATTGAGGATTTTTGCCATTTTGGTGGAAGAGGCAGACTTATACCGAGATGCAAAAAGGTTGTACAAATTTGCTAAATACACTATCGTCCTAGTGTACATCAATTAAAAATCGACAGGTGTCATCATCAGATATTGCACACGTTCTTAGATAGGGTTGTTCACAGAGCGGTTCCAACTCAGATGTAAATACATATTCCGAATTATGGCGCTGAACTACGGGCAGGAAGGGGCCCGGCGTATCAATGCCATCGCGTCACAGAACTCCGTCTAGTAAAGCAGATGGACAAATTTTCTTGATGCACTTTGCGTATAACTGGACTCCGAGCCTCAGCCTCAGGTAGGGCTGTCCACCTTACCGTATATGGCATACGGCCGTACAAAGACGGCGAAAATACAGTGATGGCTTCATCGTAACTGCAAAGCTCAAAAATGAATCCCTATGTATTACTAGTGGGCCGCACTACTTGATGATCATGGATACATATTTCTATGGTGAAGGTATGCCCTGATCAGGCTCTCCTTAACACTAACCGCAGTACGCTCCAATTCCCCATTGTTGTTGCCCATGTGCAGCATCTGTGCACACCAAGGCGGGCGCGTGACCTCGTTAACCCAGTAGCAAAGCTGGCCCTGTGAGTCTCGGAACAGGCCAACGTCCACCCGTGCGAGCGTTTCAATAGCCAGTGGTCCCGTCTGTCTACGCTTCTCCAGCTTTATCAAAGCCTGCAGAGACGTGAGACAGAAGTTGTCCAACTCAGTCAGTCCTTGATCTTGTGCCTGTGATGAGATGCTCATATTGGCATCAAAAGATATTTTTTCGTCGGGTCTAGACAGTCAATCAATCAATCAGCATGGCCCCAAGTTATGGAAATAGATGCTCTTACAACTCTTGTAAATGTGCCAAAGGAGGGATCATGAATATTTCCGTAGTCTGAATGTCTTTTGTGTGTGCAGGGTTTTCAATTCCAATATCCTGGGGCTTGCACAACATCCTGGTCACTATGGTCTTTGCATCACGTATTATCACCTTCAGCTCCCCAGCAGTCAATATCAGCGAGCTGTGCTCCTGGTAATACCATTTTGTCGGGGGTGTGACAGGCAACTGCGTGCCGGGCTGGAAAGAACAGACATGCTGTGTATCAGATGAGTATGTCCTATAACATCTTGTCTGATCAGAAATGTTCGTCTCACTGAAAAGTACTGACCTCTTTGCGACGCATTTCTTACCGTCCATAGGTGCTTCGCTTGTAACTTGGGGCCGCGCCGTCTGTGTTATCGCTCGTGCTATGTACTCGAGGTCACGTTCGACAGATAGCTTTTCATCTGCCCTGTGAATTTCTGCAACAGAGGGCCAGATAGCTTTGTCTTTTTCTAATTCTTGCAACCTATACCATAATTTAAGAATGTCTGCCTCCCTCCTGGAAACATACATCAATTGAAGTAGAGGTGTTTCCACATATCACGTACATGTCCTCGTACTTCCCCTTTCCAATGTTGCCCACCACGATGTCTATGTCCTGGAAGCAGTTAGGGGACCTGAGCATGTTCTCAAATTGCGTAAAGGAAACAACTTTGGCGGTCATGTCAGACCCATAGTGTTCCTTTCCCATTGAATCTCCTTCGACAATGAGGTATAACAGCATCAGCTTTAAATGACTCATCAATATTGAGTAAGTGATTTGCATGAAGAACCATTGGACGCACCATTGCATGGGTCTGCAGCCTTCCTTTTGAATAATGAGCCGTCTCCAAGAATCCTGGAAAATTGCGGTTGTACGCCTCTCTGATCTTGGGGGTCAGCTGCTCGAATTGCACCTGAACGTCATACACCTTGTCATTGCTGATCTTATTGGGTTTGTCAAAATCGGGAGGGAGGATCAGGAGTATGCGGAGCTTGGTGGCCGGTATACCAATAGCCTCCCGGGGAATGGTGCCGGCACTGTTTGCTCTGGAAGGAGTTGGTGCAGAAGATGACTGCCCCCTGCTATTCCCCCTGCTATTCCCATCCTGAAGTAAATGATTTCCGGGGCAAGTCTCTACACAATTGAGGTGTAGGCGACTGTTTTTCGCATGATCCCCCAACCCTCCACCTCGCGTGGAGAATGACCCGCACCCAGAGCACGTATGAGGACATGCCTGTTTACATGACTAAGTGAATAAAACACTGTTTAGTGCCACAAATGTCCCACCGCCTTTCCACCGTCCTGTCGACAGAACTCCTGAATTGGACGCAAATTAAGATGAGAAGGACGCACCCTCTTGTCGTTTCTTTTCTTTTCCTTAGGAATGCGCACTGCAATCAGACATACTCGCCCTATTATCATTGGGGTCCCTTACCGACCGTGACATCGCCGCAGGCTATCACAGATCAGACGGTATGTTTCTAATAGCACATGGTGAACTTACCATATTTTGTTAACCTCTTAGTTTAGTGCGATCAGAAGGAGATCGGCTTGTGCTCGAAGTGTGCTCGAAGTGTGCTCGAAGTGCGCTCGAAATGCGCTCGAAAGCGATGAGAACCTAAGCACGTGCCAACTATCCCACACTTGCCATCAGTAAGTCAACTCTTACCTTATATGGGTAATGACCATATAAGATGTGGCTGATGTGGCCTGATGCGGTAGCAGGGTCCTAGTTTTCCATGTCTCTTCAGCTGTGGATTTGCCGGACGTTGTCTTTCATCATCAGCAACCTTTCATCTACAGATTCATCTTCCATCAGCAAGGGTACTAATGGATATTTGCAGGACTGCTCCAATTCATAAATTGATAGATTGAATGATTTATAACTTTCTACACTCCACCAAGCATGCTACATTGTCCAGCAACCCTAATCCTTGATACCAAGGGTTCTACGAAGTTTATTCCAGACCTCTTGCCAGCATTCAAAGTACAGTGTTTCCACTGGACTTAGACCATCCACATAGGCAAAATCTTCATGATGATGATCATATCCATATCTAATCTGGTGCAAGCTTGGAAAAATTCCTTGAAAAAATGGTGCAAGCGTAGAGGAACTGGAAGCAGGGGATCTGCAAACACAGAAATTTGCCATTTTCAACCCAGGAGCAACTTGAAGGAGATCTGGAACAGGAGACATTGCATCAACACGGAGGGAAAGCGATTTCAGGTGGGGGCAGTGGGTCAGGACAAGAAAACCGGTCAGGGTTATGCTGGTAAACCCCACAGATGGATCTGTCCAATCACATAGGTGCAGCTCTTCCAGACATGGCCAGGCACCTACCATGCAAGCCAAGACCATGTTATCTAGAGTGACAGATTGTGGGACATTGATGTGGAGGCAAGTAAGACATTTGTAGCATAGGATAGGGGAGATGACATCCAGGTTCAACATATCCCTTGGTACATGAGTGGTGATGGGGTTAGGGGAGGATATTTCCAATGATTCCAGTTTGATATCTGGCTTGTTTAATCCTATGTAGTTTAGAAGGAGGGGAACATTGCATGAGACATTGAGGTCCATATGAACAAGATGCAACACTGCCAGGTTTTCAAAACCCTCAGTCATGAGGAGGGCTTGGGCTGCATGGAGGTCATCACTATGAACTTTGAGTTCTTCTAGAATGGAAAATATGTGGCCAGGACCAGAGAGCAAAAACTCCTGAGCAGTATGTTGGAGGATCGTTACTTCCAAAGATAGGATAGAGGGTAAGGCTGCAAAATGAGCAAGGGATGCCACATCCAAGGCTAATGGCAATCCCCACAAGTGCCTTGGAGTGATAAAGTTGCAATAGAGGGTTAAAAGACCTGGTGCATAGGTCCTAGGAACACACATGTCCATCTTAACTTCAGGGTCAAAGGATAGAGTCTCGAGTGCTATGGCTGTATCAAGGACACTGACTAGGTTCCCCCATGGAACAGGATCAGAGGTGGAGACATCCCCAAGCGCCTGGGGGAGTTCATGATGGATATGAACTGTGAGCACTGAGGGTCCAATAATCAGCCTTGGATACACTGCTCTACCACTGAAGTCGGCAAAGTACAGGTGTACACCCCTAACATTTGTTAACAGGGGAGTCTTGTAGGAGAGCAGATGGTGGATCGTAAGATCATCAAGGACGGTACGATCCATATTGCCTGCCACTCCTGGTATCTGTGGGTTGATCGTCCGAATACGATGTGCATAATGCAGCACTCGTTGATAATCATCCCCCTTTAGCAATCGGATAATCTGCTACTCTGAGCTGAGCCCATCATTGCTAACAAACATGTAAAGGTACTTACAACCACCTTTTGCCCTGATCTGTACCTGGACTGTAGGGCATCATCAGGAAGGCAAGAGATCAGTGGCACTAGGGATCGTTGGGATCGCCATAAGGCATCCAGTGCTGGCTCCATGAACATCCTGCATGTTCTGGCGATCGCATACAGTGTTTTTCTACTGTGTGCTTCTTTAACAACGAGGGATATGATCTCAATGATGTCAAAGCAACGATGCATGAGTGATGTAAGACACAAAGTTGCTTAATCAGGAAAGCGACTTCCAAAGCATGTGATAATTAGAGGCAAGTCACGTGCATTATGAAATGTTGGGGCACGTGACTAGAGAATAAACTAAGTAGTGCGCTTCGCCAGAAAGTCTGGGTATTGGAGAAACAGTTTTTCAGGGAACCCCAAAACCCACTAAGTACTAAAGTAGCGGCAACAAGGCTATTCACCCCCCTGGATATAATTGACCAACAAAGGTGTTCTCCCTGACATCTCTCTGCCATTACAGGCATAAATAGTAACACCTTAGGGTAATGTGTGAGGCTAGGGCAGGGTTATTCTTACAGGATATTAGGAGAACGGACGGAACCACCGCTATATAACCCTGTTGTTAGGAAAACTGGTTCCACCGTCCATAGTTGGTATAGGCACCCCATCCTCCTGGTTTATCCTTCAGGATGTCATAGCTAGGCTGTGGGAAGAAGAAGACAGAACCAATACGTCCAGGTGTGCAGGTGTCATTCACAGGATCATGTGGCTGTGGATTCCACTTGGCAACCTTGTGGAAGATCTCAGCAGAGCGAAAAATACAAGCATGACCAGGGTCATAACTGGCAAGTAGCTTCAATGGGATATATGTTTCCATATGAAATATAACCAACATACCTGAACTTGGCATTCAATTGTGGAACCAACATTTCCCCCCCGATGAAACTTCCACAAGGGAACGATACGGTGGGGCTCTTATCATTGCGGTCAATGTGGATGAGTCCATCAAGCTTGTATATAATCGCACGACCAAGCCAAGGACCAGGATCTTCTTGCAACCATACACCAGCATCAAACGCATGCTTGTGTTCTTCATACTCCATCGGGAAGATCTCCTTAAATATCATGGCTAACACCAGAGCGACTGGCTGAGTTACTCGATACCAGCATCGGATGGATCCTAGAGCAACCCCACTTCGGGTAAATTCCGAGGACAAAAAAAGTCCCTGCAATGATTCCCATATGAGCCTCAGGTACTACAGGGGTTAAATGTAGTGTTACTTTTTCAGGCTGAAGCTGCTGAATCCACCCTTGTACTAGGTGGAGGACGCCTCTCCGCTCCTCGCCGTCCAAAGCGGCAGAGTCTATTTCTGTTTGCACCTGATATCTGGTCAGACGAGGATCCACGCCCCCTTCTGTGGCAGTTTGGTACCGTTGGTCCTTCTGGTCAAGCTGTGGATGCACCATAGAGCAGAGCATCTGTGTGGCCTCCTGGTAAATAAGAAGAAGATCCCCCTGAACGGCTCATAATCAGGGTCTGTTTCGTGAGACATTGCCACAAACCGAAATCCCGTCATGCACAACCTCTCGGCCTTCTTGTTGACCTTGTACCAAATCTTGCTGGGTGTGCTGGTCATATTGTGAGTGCAGGAGCTGCATAGGTGGTACAACCTAAGAAATGTATTGGGAAAAGTTACATATTATAAGTCATGAAGAAAAGCCACCGAGAGCATTTCATCCTTCCATCGCACCCCCAGGTAGGCGAACAGAAGGAGGTCATCCATATCATAATACCTAGCAGAAAATGGTCTGCTAGCCAACTGTGGCTCCAGTACATTTGCACAGTAAAGGTCAAGCTTCTCCTTCGCATGCTCACTGAGGCGGTCTTCTTGGAGTTTGGCCAAGGTGGTGGGGACACGAAAATGCTGTGAGTATTTGTTGAAAGCCTGGACGCGCATGAGTGCTTGTTTTTTTAATACATTGATCCGGACACTGCGACTTCTCAGACTATAAGGAAGCCCGTCCAACGATGCACCATCCAACCTTGGACATTGTACATATTGATCGGATTTTAAGGGCTGTTACAGTGGTCAGATTAACCCACTGAATGATGTTATACTCACGGGCAGCTTTGGTGGTACCTTGTCAGGTTGGGCTACCTGCTTGCCCTGGATGCCCAGGAGCAGGGGGTTAGTCACTGACCAACTAAGGGGGTGGGATTCCTACTTTTCTCTTGCATTTATTTCCTTCCCTATGGGTGCTAGGATTGTTATTATCCAAGCCAAGAGACTGGCTCCTCATGTTGACATCGCTTGCTTGGTCCATTAAGAATGTGAAGTGGCTGAAGTGCGGCAAATCAGTCACACCTGTCACCACATGTGACAAGTAACAGCCAGATGAACCCTATGTACACATTTTTCACAATCTGAGATTGCTATGACTTGGGTTGACAAGATCAACAGCCGGGGAGTTACATGTGCTCAACCACGTGGAGCGCATGTCACCTAAGGCTAATCTAACCTTTTGGCAGTGGGTACACTTGATTTACTGCGTTCGAGCGCCTTTCGAGCGCATGTTGAGCGCTTTTGAGCGATGTTACTTGGGCAATACTAATCTTACCGTTTGGAAGTGGGTCTGTACACCTCATTAGGGGCGCATTCTGGTCCATTACTGCCAATTCGAGCGCATTCGAGCGCATTCGAGCGCATTCGAGCGTATTCATAAAGAAAGTTATGTTACTTGGGCAATACTAATCTTACCTTTGGAAGTGGGTCTGTACACATTAGTGGCACATTCTGGTCCATTACTGCCAATTCGAGCGCATTCGAGCGCATTCGAGCGCATTCATAAAGAAAGTTATGTTACTTAGGCAATACTAATCTTGCTGTTTGGAAGTGGGTCTGTACACATCATTAGTGGGCCATTCTGGTCCATTACTGCCAATTAGAGCGCATTCTAGTGCATTTCCAGGGGATGTCCAGCACATTCCAGCCCATTTCAAGTGCATTTCAAGTGTACTTGGGAGCATTTCAACAGAATTTCAACAGCTTTTCAAGACATTGGGTTGGCACAGCACTCTTGAGAGATGTCATGTCATTGTGAGACATACAGAGGGAGAGAGGAGACAGGGAACATGGGTTGATTCAATAGTAAGTGAACAAATTAATCACATTTTGTCTGTATCAGTCTACCAATTGTAAATGTGGGAGGTCATCTAAAGTGGCCCCTGTGATATTGTTATAACATGGAGTCCTCCTCTGAGACTTCAAATTCACTTGGAACATGTCATCAAAGATGAGAGCAGGAAATTGCTCCTTGAGTAAATTTGGCTCAAGTCCTGGGGAGGATGATTGCATCCAAGAGGATGCTGGGGAGAGGACACCCTCCAACTGACGTATTAGAGCACTGACTGTGAATCCAGGCAAACAGGGTGTGACAGGTGTTGTTTCATATGTTTTTTTTCGTTGGACCATTGCAGCCATTTGGAACCCCAGGGTTTCTTTCCAGAAGGCAGAGACTGGTGATTCTTTGGTATAGTGACGTATGTCAAAATTGCAATCAAGCCAGTGAAGTAGATCTCTGGAGCACTTTCTTATCTGGACTGCAATCAGGCGGTCCTGGGGAGAAATGCCACCATCATAGGCATCTGGATGCAAGGCATTGGCAATTTCAGCCAGGGTGATGAGAGAGAAAATCCCTAATAGGATAGATGGAGTTGTCAAGTCAGGAAGATGGATAAGGTCCTCTGTTGGGGGCAGCTGTTCCATGAGTGGTACAGTGTGTGCCAAATAGAGCAAGATGCGCTGCAATAGTTGGCGGCAGGCTTCCAACTTTGGTTTGGCTTCTTCATTACAGCCCCTGATGAATGCATCCACATATCCACCACATGTGTGAGACATAGTGGTGAGACTATAAAAGTATGCCCCTGATGTGATGGCAGGCTCTATTGTCAATACACGGTAGAGCACACCAGGATGTAGGACTCTGGTAGATATGTCAGTGAACAAACAAGATAAATTCTTTGAATGAACTGACAATGATTGTCCTGCTTCCAAAAGGACAGCCTCATGGATGTACTGGTCCACATCTGTCATGGGCAAAGGACTAGAGGTTGGCAAATGGGGAGGGTTGATGTCATTTAGCCCATGGGCTGGTGTGTGAATGTCCCACCAACCAACCTTCTCAGGAGTGGCCAGGAAGTAGGCTTGGCGGCCACATAGAACTCTGATGGATGTGCAAAACCCATAGGAAGGGTCTATCCAGTTGGTGAATGAATGACGGGTAGCAGCAGTGCTCCATCTTGTCTGGGTGGAAGGAAATGGTATGTGCCGGTCACACCAAGGAGCATCCACCATATCTACCCAAGCCTTCACATCCATGGCCAAAGATGAGGGTGGTGAGTACCTTGAAAAAGGCGTAGGGATGCAGCTGGTGCTCAGAGCTGACCCAATCTCTGATTTGCTGCTTGTCAGGAGATCATGCAGTGTACAAACAGCTAAGGGAGCACCAGATTGTGTGTAATCTGCAGGGTGATTAGATTATTGACATTACAAGTCCTTTTGACTCACCCTGCAACACAAATTCCCTGTGGCCAGGAAATATTTTGTGAAGGGTCTTGGCGTCAAACACAGACCCATCACCAAACCCTTCCAACACAATATTGTTTTCCCCAAATTTTACCATTATGTTGAAAGGTGTTGTATCTTCTGGGAGGATTTGTAGTTGGTGATATTGATGGTCCTTCAGGTAGGAAGGTTCTGATTCCTCAGGCCAAAAGCACTTGTGTACTTCTGCAATACAAGAGTACAGTGCAGCAACCTGTTCAGAACACTATATACCACAGCTCAGAACAGCATGGGTCACTGGTATATATACACTTACTGCTATCATAGGATAATATATTGTCAGGAGTCCTGTAGTCCCCCAGAGTTTGACTCCTTGGAGGCTTATTTCCTGTGCCATCTACAAGTCCAAAATTAACTGGGGTGAATAAGGGAGACACAAAAGTGTACCTCAAGGCTAAGGGGACTTTCCAATTGATGAATGGGAGGTTGTGACTAAGTGTTGCCACTCAGAATGATAAGTACAGATTCATGGAAAATTTGTCTCACATCATTTTGGAAGCAGTCAGCCTCCTCCAGAGAGAGGGCATGAATGGCTTGGAGGAGGCCAAGACATCGAGATATAGGGACCTCCATAACCTGTGTGTCTTCCTCTTCCCATTGAACATCTTCAACCTCCCTGTAGGTCCTCAGTTGATGGGGTGTCTCAGAGTTTGGTTTTGGTTTTGGTTTTCTCCCAGAACTGTTGACATGTTTACCTGGATGGTGAGGGGTACGACGCTGTCTGTAACGAGAGGAGTTAACAGAGGGTTTGCTAGTTACAAGTTCATTCATATAGATAGGAGAGAGAGTCCTGGGAGTTGAAGGGGATGAGCTGGGCTGGTGCTCTAGAAGTCTTGGATCAATGGTAGGTTGAGGGGTGTTAGCATTCACAAAGGAAGGGAGCCCCATGAGGCTCAATCCAATGGAAGGAGTGGTTTCATGTTCCATCATAGGACCCAATTCTTGTAAAAAAAGGTTGTAAAGGCCTGTTTCATGTTCAGAGACCATATTCTCAGTAGCAAAAGTCTTGGAGCGTTTGGGGGCTTGAATGTCATCAAGGGATGCAAGACGTTTCCACCCTGCCCTTGGTGTCTCTTCAGGTTCTGGGGATAAGGTGCTTCTCCCAGAAAATAAGAGCCCTGGATGGAGAAACTGAGAGCCACTAGGCTGGGGTGAAGTACTGGGACCTGGAGAGGGATTAGGGATGGCAGCCTGATTACCAGTGCTTCTCCTAGAGGAAGATAAGGGCCCTGAAAGGAGAAAGTGAGAACCACTAGGCTGGGGTGGAGTACTGGAACCTGGGGAGGGAATAGGGAGGGCAGCCTGATTACCCTGTCCACCTGCAGCTGATAGACCCCTGCAGT
>QOVE01002883.1:0-31125 GCA_003521275.1 Tricholoma sp. MG99
CAATCTCGCCTTATTTACCATATTTAGGGCACGGCAAAAAGGAAGGCCTGCTATCGTAGTGCACTACAACGGCGCCAAATTACATTTTCTCCCGTTGCACCCTTGCAATATGCCCTCTTCGTCATCAAATTCTATGTCATGATTCTGAAGCCCACGCATGTGTCGGCTCCGACACACCAGGAGCGGCTATATTGTGATTGGTGCAGGGAAATCGATTTCGAGGATGACGACCGTCTCAGAAAATGGATTTTGAAAGCCATAAATGCGTTCTGAGTGAAGCCTTTCGGACTCGGACTTGCTGGGTGATCAGATCAACTTATTTATTTACTTTCTCCCATTTATTCTCCTTTCAAGTTGTGGCGCTCCATATGTAAGAGGCTATGTAAATATGTAAGGGTAGTAATTATGATCATATCAGTATTCCAATGAGATACTATACAAATAAAAGCAGACGTTGTGAGTCAAAGCCCGGTGAAGTGCCCCTCTCCTTCCAGTCTGCGAGGTTCTTGGCCAATTGCGGCCATGAACTTATGGAATGTGATATTCCCGCCAAGGGTGATATAATCATAGTCTGTCTCATAGGAGAATGGGCCGGGGGATGAGCGGATCGCTTTGTAAAAGAGATCCCACAAGGGTATAATCCAGCTCTGTAGAACATCGCTGAACTCTTCCCTAACATGACAAAAGACAGTTTTTTTGGCATCCTCGTATCTGTAAAAAATCGAAGTCTTTGCATTATAAACGATTGTAAGTGAATCGTTATCCCATAGCTTTAGCGCAGCATGGGTCGGAAGTCTCCTCTTGTTTTCGATGTCAAAATGCACAGCGGCCCAAATCAGGATGTAAAAGAACGATTCCAAGTCATGTCGGTAAATGTGAACAGGAGGTTTTTCGACGAGGAGATCACAAGCCATGAATGGAATTGTCCCCGTCCGGTGGCGGGCTGTCGAGGTAGGAACTTCTCCTTTGTCATCAAGATGCGAAGCCATGTCCCAATCGTTGACGACACCTTTCGCAGAGTTATCTCGTTTGAACATTAAATTATTCTCGCTAAGATCACGATGGAGGACCTTTCCAGTGGTATAAGCATGATAATGGCCTGTGTGAAAGCAATGTCAGGTGTGAAACAACATTCTATGTAATGAATACTTACACTCCACGCAATCCAAGAATATTGCCTGAAATTCCACGACACTGTCGACCTCCCACAGCTTCTTATATAACGACATCCCAAGGACATGTAGCTCTCGGTCTTCTAGCTTGTCTTTCTCTGGATGAAATTTCAGAAGCTTGAACCGAGGAAGATCCAGACGCTCGGCTGTATATGTGGACGAGAAATGGACTTCGGGAAGATGGTCTTTCCACTCCGGAATGGCTCGCAGAAGCGTTTCAATGGTCTTAGACTCTCTGGTGCGGATGGTAAGAGGCCAGCTTATCTTCAATACTCGATCGTCTTCATCAGGTTTGTCTTCATGAATTTGCGACACGCTGTACACCATTGTGCCACGGCCAATAAGCCCACGATATTGGGATAGGGTGTCCTTGACGTGGAAGATGACGCTGGAGGGCTTAGATGTGTCCGTCTGCCCTTCAGAAGGGAAAACGAAACGAGAGCCGACCATTCTATCCCTTGCAGACCTCTTGACGGAAGCTGCAGGTGCAGCTGGATCTGGATCTGGAAACGACAAGAAACGGTCAAAGCCTGCGGTAATCTTGTTGCACTGGCTCATCCCATAGAGAATCAGGGCGAACATTTCTGTTTCGCTTCGAAAATCAAAGTTTACAGTTCGAATGACGCAGGATCGATCATAATACCAGAGCGACACGATGAATTTGTCGATAAAAATTCCCGTCGCATAGTGGCGGGTAGAGACAGCCATGGCCTCTAACGCGTACGTTGCCAACTGCATCTGGTCGTTCGTGATACGTGACGCAGTGGAGTCCGAGCTGCGAACACGCTTCGAAGCTGTGTCGCTGTGGCTTCCATCGAATTTACGTTTGTTGCTAGACGTTACAGGCTGAGCATGAACACGGCCTCCCGCAGTGCCCACTGGCATGGCGCGCATCGATAAGTTTCGAGATGATTCGCCGTCACTTGCTATTGAAGTCTGACTTATCTTCTTCCCTTTTGATGTCGATGCCGACTTCACCCCACGTTTTACTGTTTTGCCCCTTGAGATGGGAGACCCACTGGGGGCTACCCTTGACGGACGGCCACCATCAGTGGCGGTCGATTCATGTTCCGGAATGCTACCCAAAGATGAAGTACTCGGGTCGTCGAATGCATTACCGAATAACCTGGTCGAAAGCTTCTTCTTGAACTCCATAAAGTTGTACACCATCCACCACTCCGGCTTGGAGCCAAGATCAAGTAACGTTTTGAAGAGGACAGAAAGCATATCCGGCTTGCGTGCGGCAGAGGTCGAGTCTTTCATCACGTAGTTCCCACCCTTGTTCCACAGCACAACGGGACTCTCCCCTTTGCCGAGTGCATCTCGTACGCTCTTAGTCAGCGCAACAGCGATCTCGCTGAATGGCTCGTACATCTCTGGTTCTGAACTCGCAGATCTGTATTGTTCCAAAGATTCCGGCTTCAAAATCCATTCTCTAGAGCGAATCTGCAAAATTTCTTTGGGAGACACACCCCAAGCGTGCTCGACAAATTGTTCGATTGTGATTCCACTGAATAGACGTCCATGGGTGTCTTCTCTGAGGTGAGGAAGAAGTTTGTCGAGAGTGGTTTTAGTGGCACCAGTTGCCCCCCGTTTTAGGGGCGTTGTCATATCTAAAATATGTGAGCAATATACTACACGAAGGGCACCGGCGATGCTAACCTGAATAGCAAGAATCCAAGGAAGAACCGGACGCAGAATAGTCTTCGTCAAAATACTGAGATCTTGGAGAAGAAGAAGTAGAATTCGAGGAATAAACCATGGTGCCCATTGATTTTAAAGACGTTCTGTATTAGAGTGGCAAGTCAAAGCGTCCAGTGGAATGCACAATGGACTTGGAAGTCACTCACCTGTCGACCCAGATAGGCAATCAACGCCACTGACAATTGGCAACAATGGGCACGTGTGCCCGTGACTTGACAAACACGCCACTGTGACGGAACGCGTTGTCATCGTCTGGCACTCGATCAGTTGACAACTTGAACTGGGGCCAAACCATTCGCAGTTTTACTTCAAGTTCAAGATGGGACATATAAAATACCGGGAAGATTCTTATTATAAATGGCAGAAGTAGATTTGAGTGTCAAATTTAATTTGGTTTTTGAAAATTGACATTCTCAAGGACTCAAATTGCACCGTGACCGTCGTCAACTTGATAGTTGTTTGACTATGGATGGCCCTGCCAATTCCATTGTTGTCTAATAGCTCTTCCAAGGCTTCACGACATCGTTGCAACTCTGGAGTGACGGTGTTTATCAGGTCTCCTGCAATTGTCGTAGACCTTGAATTGCCGTCGCAGTACATCCGAATTAGTCTCCCAGAGGCAGACCCATCCAAATTTCGAATTGCACACAGTCAATGAGTTATTTCATTTCATTGACCTTCGAGTCCACCGACTGAAGCTATAAAACGCGGGTCAGCATTCAGATATTCAAATCCTGAATGTTCTAGTACTTAGGCAACGGAAGAAATGGCATACTAGTCCGCGAACTGGCCGCGCCAGTGAATACATATACCAGACGTGAATCACGGATCTGACGCCAAGTACTGTCGCGGTAGTGGTGTCGTGACATTAGGTACCACATGCATTTTTCACGTACACGCCCATTTCGCGCCCCAGGCCGCCTCTCAGATCTCAGCGCCTCTCTCGATGAAATCGGGTACTAAATATACTGTTCATCCATCATGACAAATCCCAATGACATAAAACCCCAACGACAATCAATCAACAAACGATTACATAACACAAAAATCGCCACGTTGACGTGCGCAAGACTTCCTCTCCTGTCTTCCTCTGCTGCTCTGCTTATCTCCCCCGCCTTTCCCTTTCCTGTTGATGTACGCTACTGAAGATGAAGCTGGAAGACGGGGTTGTGTTGAGGGTCGGGCTGAGTGCGATTTTTTTATCGGGCCGGTAGTTGGGGTTGGGGTTAGGAGGTTGGGATATTTATAAGAGCCCTACTAGGCACAGGGTTAACGTTTGGGGGGTGGGGGGTTAGGATGGGATGGCGGATTGTGTTTGGATGGAGGGGTGTCGGTTAAGAGCCGATTACATCTGGATACGGGAGGACAGGCGCATACGATTCCTGCCGGGAGTTGTACGCTAGCGCCCGTCCTCCAAAATTGACGCCGCCAACCACCCAAGACCTGTGAAATTTGCGTGTACACATCGTCCGGATGCTCGATTTCATATACCTGCAAGGTTTGTCTAGCGTGATGTCTCTTGTTCGTCCTGCAGCTGATATTCTTGAAAAAAGGGAATCGAAAAGTCCATCATCGACGAGGAAGAACCAAGAACCAAAGTTGAGGCGTAAATGCCCTTCTCTGGAGATCTCTTCCACATCGCCGTTTTCGTTTCAAAAGGTTAGTTCCTCGCCTCGTCCTATTTTCCCCGTCCTGAAGGAACCAAAATTTCAGTACCAATCTGATCGAACATTAAATCAGAAAAACTCACCACCGTCAAGCAATCCTCAACTCCCAACAATCCACCCCCTCCTGCCACACAAGCCCCGCCTGCGCATAGCGCGTCCTGAGCTCATCCAATATACTCCCCCTGAAGCCACCAAAAACGCAAAAGCACCCACACCTCCCTCTGTCGCAGGCATCACACGACCCCAATTCTAGGGGACGCAACGATCGGTGTCCGAAGAACATCCTATCGAGTGCATCGAGGACGTCTCCCACTCTGACGAATCCGCGCCCCTGGGCTGCGTGGACGGTCACGCCCACCAAGCCGCCGGGGAGCAGGACCGTGACTGACCCTAGTTTAGGGTTTGTGGCTGGGGCGTCTCTGTTGTCATTATGAGGGTGGAAGTGGAAGGTGGTTTGTGCGCTACATTGGAGGGAGTATGAGTATGCGAGGACGGGGTTAAGTGTGGGTGTGGGTTGACGTTGTTGAGGTGGCTCTGGTGCTGGTGAGTGTGGTGGGGAGACGGGAGGGAGCGGGATGCAGCTGTAGGGTGATTTGGCGAAGTCGAGCGGCGGTGGTGCATCTAGTGTGTATGTGCGCGTACCCGACCAGATCGTGCCATTGGATGGCGACGCTGACGCTGGTATTGGATGAAGTTTCTCTCGGCATACAGGATGGCTGTACGTCGATGAAGGAGTGAGAGTGTCTGTGGTGGTGCGGTGGACATCGAACGTGCCAATGCCCAGGTGGTAGGACGCTCGAGGAGGGACGGAAGGCCGACTCTGGCCCCACTCTGGCGTTAAGCAGTGTGGTGTTACATGCTTAGCCACGCCCCTCGTCGTGGGACGCATCCCTTGATCCCCAGCACCACCGTATCCACCATATCCTCCTGTGTAGAAGGATCCTGGCTGGTGTGTGGTGTGATCATGCGCTTTGAGCCTCATAATCAAAATGGTACTTGGTGGATTGCGGATTGTTGTGCGTGTGGTGGGATGTAAAGAAGGAAAGGAAAGGAGGGGGGAGGGGTGGAAGAGCGAATATCTATATAATCACAAATTGGCGGCTGTGTCACTCGTCACGTGCTGGCATTTTGAGCAGACGCGTGTTGGGTCTGCCCTTCGACGTCATACCTCGTCTCCTGGATTCGATGTTGGGCTATGGGCTGTGGACTGGGAAGTGGGAAGTGGGAGCACAGTTTTCAGGTCGACGTGTGTCTCCCATAACGAATCAGATCGACCCAATTATCGTCGGACTCGATGCTTGCGAGGCTACTGCTCCGTTATCTGCCTGTTCTGACATTGTCGGTATCGATTGTGTTTACGAGCGTTGGACATCAAGCGAACTGAAGATTCATGCCGACGGCCAGGCATTTTGCCTGCACCCCACCACTACTAAGCGCTCACACTTTGGGTTATTTTGCCCTTTGACTTGACTCCTCATCTGGTATACGATTGTAACCTTGGACGCTTGCCATACCATTTCCCATTCGATGACGAACCCATTGCAACCCCGTAAATAGTCTGCTTTGCGTCGTGGATTAATGACCCAATCCAGGCTCATATCATCCGACTCGACACTTGCGAGAGGGCTAATGCCCTGTTGTCTGCTTGGTTCTACCGTTGCAGGTCCCGAAGGTTCACTTTCGCATGTTATTGTCTGGTGTCCAGCGGGCGAAGTCTCCATACAGCTTGATTTCTCAACATGCTATGAACATCGCACAGTACGACATACGTATGACATACGTACTCGGCCGTGATGTTGTTATCTGCTTCGTGCGATGCAAACCCAAAATTTTGCGCCGACGCCTTGGCCTTTACCTGCATACCATCCAACCGGGTGCCGCTTGATTTCCTAAGCATCGCGCCTCGCGCCCCGTGTTTCGTCGTTCTCGATTTGTGAACAATTTTTTTGGATTTCTCTTGTTTTGAATTTTTCTTGTCTATCCTCGCCCATCACGATTGAACGCGCCTACACCCCCGGTCATCTTCATTCTCAACCTGCTTTATAAACCTGATCACCACGGGTGCTCGCGAAGGACACACCATCGACCACTTGATGCATATTCATTGAAAAACCACAAACGTCGTACTTTTTTAGTCCATAACGACGTGCATACTCCGTCGTTATCTGCATGACGCGACATCTAGCGAAAGCCGATGGTCAGCCATTTTACCCACATTGCGTCCGACGGGGGTAACTTAAGATCTTCGTCTACCGGGATTCAAAGCGCTCGCACCTCCGGTCATTTTTTTACTCGGCTTGCTTTGCTCAAATATGATTATCACGAGTGGTTGCAAGGACACCATTAGCTATTCATTGAAAATTCAACTACATTCACGAACATTTCATCTTCAGTCCGCAGCAACATACATACTCGGTCGGCTGTGATGATATTAGTATCTGCATGACGCGATGTCTCGCGAACCAAGGGTTCATGCCGACGGTGCATCCAACCAAGTTTATCAGGGGTTCGGCGTTGTCCAATTTTCTTCTCTAAGGAAGGGGATCGCAATTTTAGCAGATCCATACGACAGGGATTGAAATGGATCCTACCTGTTGTCAAAAAGGAAAAAGCCGTGACGATCATTTCATCCAACACGCAACTCCCAGATATCGA
Source organism: Tricholoma sp. MG99 (assembly GCA_003521275.1). Classification (NCBI taxonomy): domain Eukaryota; kingdom Fungi; phylum Basidiomycota; class Agaricomycetes; order Agaricales; family Tricholomataceae; genus Tricholoma; species Tricholoma sp. MG99. Next base: position 7,199 of record QOVE01002883.1, read on the forward strand.
GTCCCTCCTCGCTCCTAGTGAGTCCCGCGCGCACAAACCGGCTTCGCAGAGAACCCAACGCGTGCCGTTCCCCAAAGCACCAACACGATCCATCTATATCATCATAGCAACCCTTTACAGGAAGCGATGGCTCCCTCGACGGCCTTCCAAGGAGCATTGTATCCAGTGCATCAAGGATGTCCCCGACCGTGACAAAATCGCGCCCCTTGTGGGATGCCTGGACAGTCATCCCTTGACCATCTGGAAGCAATATTGTCGCTATCTCCAACTTGGGGGTCGTAGCTGGGGCGCACATATGGTAGCGGTGACCTTGGGAGTTGGTCTGTGCGTCGTCCGGGCTGTGCGGAGGAGCGTATGCGAGGATGGGGTTGATAGTGGGGATGTCTGGTCCTGGTGTGACGTTGGGGAGTGGGATACAGCCATACGGCGACTTGTTGTGGTCGAGGGGTGGTGGTGCCTCCGGCGCACCCATCCAGACAGCTGTTGGGTGGGCTATCTCAGAACATGGGAAAGGAGTGTACGTCGATGAAGGCGCGGGAGTGTCTCTGGTGGTGCTATGAACATCGAATGAGCCGACACCAACACCGAGCGTTGGGTACGATTGCCTGTGGAAAACTGTGGGTAAGGCGAGAGGATGATCTTGGACCTTCATTGACTCTGGCATGGATCTCTGTGGCGTTACGTGGGTGGCCATGAATGTTCCTCTTGTCGACGTCGAGTGTGCTGGTCTGGTCTGGATCCCTTGATATTGTGACGCACCACCACCACCTGCACCACCGCTGGAGGTATCTGTAGGGAAGGATGTTGTTTGTTGTCTGGTCAAATGACAATTGGATGGAAGTTTCATTGTGGATTGAGCTTGAGAGTGGTTGTGAGAGATCGAAGGGACATAAACATAAAACGCGCAGAAGAACAGTGCAGATTTGAAAGGCTGCTTGCCCTGCTGCCCTTTTGAATGCACGTGACTTTTGGACGACACACTGCCTCCCGGCCCCTGGGAACCCCTCAAAAAACAGAGGAACAGTGCAGAATCGACGTTACTCCGAGACTTCGGTCATCCATATTCAAAGATCCGGATTCAATGGAATATAATTAGGCGCGCGTTTTTGTTTACCGCGGTTGATTCTCAATGGAGCAAAATAGCCTGTGGACACCCTTCCTATTGGATATGATCTGCTGCATTGAGCTGCTCGTTTTGCTCGCTCCCGGCCATTCTCAATCAACCCTTCGCCCAATATGACAAGTTCGCATCTCCATTTCCTGCCCGATTCAATCTGCTCATTGTGTCTACCTTGCTCAATGTCAGGTCCCGGTGCTTAATTGAAGATTGCTGAGTCCCGACGAGTAATAGGTCAGTCAATCCGGTCAATCAGGATAGTAGGAGAATAAATGATGACCCTTCGACAGTTAGTACGTCAGTACTAGGACCGGCGTCACAGACGGTTGTTGGGTTTGTGAATTACCAGTAGCGGAGGCGTTTATCTTGGGCCAAAAAGAGAGAACTGTATTTGAAAGTGAATCTGGTTGCTGATTAGATCGTGATCACTGCGGCCAGAGATGTTTTTTTACGATCATGGTTATGTTGACAGCCGCAGTAAAATACTAAAAACGGTTTGCAATCTATTTTAATGCAGTCTCGCACGAAAGGTGCCATGTTCATATTGTTACTAGCTGAGAATCTCATATTGGAGTGGGCCACGGGAGTCGGCCCAAACAACTCTGATTATTCCGAGTGTAGGTCTGTCTATCGCCATCCGACAGAGTAGCGATAAGATCTATATGTAAGAGGTAAACGTCCGTCTGATCACTATGCATCCGAGTCATTCATGCAGTACATACCACCCCATGATACATTCAACGCGTTCAACGCGAGTCTTCCTTCCTCTAATGGTAGCTAGGCTAGTCACACATGTACATCCTACATCCATTAAATAATGAATACAACCTAACCCACAGCCCACGAAACTCCCAAGACAAAATCAATATATTCCATCATGACAAATCCAAATGACATAAAACCCTCAGCGGTGTGGCACCTCGGCAAACGAACATCAGTCAACAAACGATTACATAACCCGGAAAACGCCACGTTGACGTGCGCAAATGCTCGCTCTTTCCTCACCTGTCTTCCTCTGCAGTTCCGCCTTACCCCCCTCCCCTGCGCCTGTGTTTGCCTTTCCTGTTGATGTATTGTTGAAGATGAAGATGAACTGATGCCGTTGGGTGAGGGTTGGGTCGGGTGTGATTTTTTATCGGGCGGGTAGTTGGGGTTAAAAGTGTAGGGGTTTGGGGGTTTTATAAGAGCCCTACTAGGCACAAGGTCGGCGCTGGGAGGTCTAGCATGGACGGCGGTTTACGTTTGCTGGAGGGAGCGGTGAGGAGCTTCGATCACAGCTGGATATGGGAGGACAGGCGCATACGCATCCCTGTCGGGGTTGTACGCTAACGCCGTCTCCCGAAATTTGACGCTGGCGACGACCCAAGAGCTGCGTAATTTGGGTGTACACATCGCCTGGATGTTCGATTTTGATATAACTGCAAGGTTTGTCTAGCCTGGTGTCTCCTGTAATCGTCCTGCAGCTGATATTCTTGAAAAAAAAAGGAATCGAAAAGTCCATCATCGCACGAGAAAAACCAAGAACCAAGTTCCCCACTTCATCGTATTTTCTCCATTCTAATCAAATCTCAGTGAAAATTCCCAGACGAACAGAACCAACAAAAACTTCTTACCTTGACAATGCCATCAACCAACTTTCAATTCCCAGTAGTCCAACCCTTCCCCTCCAACAAGCCCCGCTCTCATACAGCGGCTCCTCAACCGCTCCAATACGCTCTTAAAGCCACCACCAACGCAAAAGCGCGCAGGAACGCACGACACCTCCGATTGGGGGAGTGATGTCCCGAGGAACATCTCGTCGATAGCGTCGAGGACATCTCCCACTGTGACAAACATCAATCTGCGCCCCTGGGAAGCATGGACAGTCACACCCGAGCCATCAGGTAGCAAGATTTTAGCTGACCCTAATTTAGGGTATGTGGCCGGGGCGTCTCTGTTGTAATATTGGGGGTGAAGATGGAAGGTGGTCTGTGCGTTATATGGGGAGTATGAGTATGTGAGGATCGGGTTAAGTATGGGTGTGGGTGTGGGCTGAGGTTGTTGAGGTGGTTCTGGTGCTGCTGAGAGCGGTGTGCAGACGGGAGGGAGCGGGATGCAGCTGTAGGGTGATTTGGCGAAGTCGAGCGGTGGTGGTGCATCTGGTGTGCATGTGCACGTACCCGACCAAATCGTGCTATTGGATGGCGACTTTGACATTGGCGTTGGATGGAGTTTCTCTCGATATAGAGGATGGCTGCACGTCGACGAAGGAGTGAGAGTGTCTGTGGTGGTGTGGTGGACATCAAACGTGCCAACGCCCAGCTGGTAGGATGCTCGAGGAGGGACGTAAGGCCTACTCTGGCCACTCTCTGATGTTGAGTCGTGTGGTGGCTTAGCCATGCCCCTCGTCGTGGGATTCATCCCTCGATCCCCAGCACCACCGTATCCACCATATCCTCCTGTGTAGAAGGATCCTGGCTGGTGTGTGGTATGATCATGCGCTGTGAGCCTCATCATCAAAATGGTACTTGGTGGATTGTGGATTGTTGTGCGTGTGGTGGAATGTAAAGGAGGAAAGGAAAGGAGGGGGGAGGGGTGGAAGAGTGAATATCTATATCATCACGAATTGGCGGCTGTGTCGATTGTCACGTGCTGTCGTTTTGAGCGGACGCGTGTTGGGTCTGCACGTCGATGTCATGCCTCGTCTCCTGGATTCGACGTTGGATTGTGGGTTGTGGGTTGTGGACTGGGAACTGGGTCCACAGTTATTAAGTCAACATGTGTCTCGCACGACGAATCAGAGACCGAGGGCCCTCACCTCGGACGATTGTCCTCGACGCCTGCGAGGAGACCATTGTGTCGTTGTCTGCTTGTTCTGCCCATTGTTAGTATTGGAGATTCAATTGGGTTTATGAGCGTTGGACGTCTATCGAACAGAAACTTCATGCCGACGGAGGCAATTTTGCCTGCAATCCGTTCACGTGTTATCTCCCCGCTCGATTTGCTTTACACATGTGGTATACGATGGCCATCACGAATGCATGCAAGACACCATTGGCCATTCATTGATGAATCAATTGCAACTATGTAAATAGTTCTGGTTCGCATCGTGGATCCGATGCTGGGTTATGGGTCGTTCACGGCTGTCGGGGGACTTACCTGACGACCAAGAACCCAAGAACCTACGACGCTTCCACCCTTTTAATATCGTCCCACTCGATGCTTGCGAGGAAGTCGTTTTCTGTTTGGTTTTGCCCATTGTGGGTAGGAAATGTGTGCAGAGTATTTCCTGGCTGGTGGCGGCATTCGTGCCCCGTCGTGTTATTATCCGCGAGATGCTGTATGGAGGCTCCATACCGAAGGTCTGGAACGGGTCTGCACACCATTCAGGGCAACGTGATCTTCCAAAATTCTATGAACATCGTACTGCCTTGGCCAATGACGACATAGCTTATTATCTGCACTCCGCGATGTCTATCTCACAAACCCCGAGTCATGCCGACGCTCTGGCTTTTTGCTTGCATACCATCCATCCGGGGGGTAGCGTGATTCTCAGGCTTCATGCCTCTTATTTTCTCCTCGAACTGTGATCAATCTCTCGGATTTTTCCTAGCAACGTGCCCACACCTTGAGCTATCTTCCTCGCCTTGCTTTACGGCCCTAGTCATCACGGACGCTTGCAAAGGACACTATAGACCACTTGATCATGTCAAAAAAGTCAATTGCAGCTACAAACATCGTACTTATTTAGTCCATGACGGCGTACATGCTCGGTCGGATGATGTGATGTTACTATCTGCATGACACACCGTCTAGCGAACCAAAGCTCCATGCTGACGGTCCGTTATTTTGTCTGCATTTCGACCAATGGGTGGCAACTTGGAGCATTCCCCTGCTGCGACCCACAGCGCTCGCACCTCGGGTTATCTCACTACTCGACTTGCTCTGCTCATTTGGTATACGACGGTCACCACAAACACTTGCAAGGGTCCACATTGGCTATTCAATTGCAACTACGAACATTTTACTTCTTTAATCCTGAACGACATAAATACTCGATCGTTTATATCTGCATGACGCAATGTCTAGCGAACCAAAGTTCTATGCTGATAGTCAGGTGCTTTGCCCGCCAACTAGGTTGATCGGGGGTTACGAGAATTCCCAGACGTCCTTTTTCGAGCTTTCGATTTGGTGCACGGTCAGTTCTCGCGTTGTCCAGTTTTCCTCTCTCTAAGGATGGTGAACTGAAATAATACGAATTTTAGCAGATCCATACGACAGGGATTGAAATAGATCCTACCTGTTGTCAAAAAGGAAAAGGCCGTGACGTTCTCTTCACCCAATACGCAGCTCCCAGATATCGAGTCCCTCCTCGCTCCTAGTAAGTCCCGCGCGCACATGCCGGCTTCGCAGAGAACCCAGCGCGTGCCGTTCCCCAAAGCACCAACACGATCCGTCCATACCATCATAGGAACCATTTGCAGGAAGCGACACCTCCCTTGATGGTCTGCCAAGGAGTATCATATCCAGAGCGTCGAGTACATCCCCCACCGTGACGAAATCGTGCCCCTTGAGGGATGCATGGACAGTTATCCCTCGTCCATCCGGAAGCAATATTGTCGCTATCCCTAACTTGGGGATTGTAGCTGGGGCGCACATATGGTAGCGGTGACCTTGGGAGTTGGTCTGTACGACGTCCGGGTAGTGCGGGGGAGCGTATGCGAGGATGGGGTTGATAGTGGGGATGTCTGGTCCTGGTGTGATGTCAGGGAGTGGAATGCAGCCATACGGCGACTTGTTGCGGTCGAGGGGCGGTGGTGCCTCTGGTCCGCCCATCCAGGTCATGGGGATAGCTGTTCGGTGGGCTATCGCAGAATATGGGAAAGGGGTGTACAATGAAGGTGTAGGAGTGTCTCTGGTAGCACTCTGGGCATGGAATGCGCCGACACCAGCACCGAGCGCTGGGTGTGATTGCCCGTGGAATGCTCTAGATAAGGCGTGAGGATAACCTTGAGCCCTCATTGACTCTGGCGTGAATCTCTGTGGCGTTATGTGGATAGCCATGTATCTTCCTCTTGTCAATGTTGACTGCGCTGGTCTGGGATGGATCCCTTGATACTGGGACTCATCACCACGAGCACCACGAGCACCGCTGGAGGTATCTGTAGGAGAAGGTGTCAGTTGTTGTTTGCTGAAATGACGATTAGACGGAAGTCTCATTGTGGATTGAGGTTGAAATTGAGATGGTCTGTTGTGAGGGAGGAGCACTTGAGGAAGAAAAAGAGGAACGTGAACCTGTGCCCTTTAACTTGTCAAGCCACGTGACTTCAGTCAGACAAGTGCTTCACTCCCCCGTCCCTATGGTCCCAAGTCCCTTCCCGGTTTGGATGCATCGTGTTCCGATCTAGATTCAATGCTGACTAGATTGAATGTTTTTGTTCAGTTGTTCTCAAAAACCCTTCGCCCAGATGACTTAACCTACCTACACCTCGACTTCCTGCTTGATAGGATCTGCTCATTGGATATACGAAACTATTCGCTTTCCTCACATTCATTTTCGTTTGGGCAAGACTAACCCTCCGCCCCATATGACCCATGTTCACACCTTCATCTCATACTTGATTTTACCTCACAGATTCACGGACCTGGACACTCTTCTCACGCTGATCCTAATTGGCCAAACTCCCGCTTCGTCGGAAACGGCATATCTTCATTTCCTCCTTGATCTGGACACTTTTCTCACGCTGATCCCAATTGGCCAGACTCCCCCTTCGTCCGAAACGGCATATCTTCATATCCTCCTTGATCTGCTCACTGGGTTCAAGTTGATCTGGACACTTTACTCACGCTGACCCAATTGGGCCAGACTTCCCCTTCGTCCGAAACGGCATATCTTCATTTCCTCGTTGATCTGCTCATTACATTTACCGATCTGGTCACTTTGCCCACGGTTTCCCAATCGGACAGAGTGATCCTTCGCCCAATATGACATCTTACTCACGCCTCCATTTTTGATCTATCCATTGGGTATACGAACCCCATGTTTACGGTGATCGGTTCGGACACACCCCCTCACCCCATACAACTCAAATCACTCACACTTCCACTCCTACTTCATTTGGTCTGCTCACTGGCCCGGGGGTGGTGTGATGATTAGTTGTGAGTCTCATTGTGGATTAGATTGAGATGATGGAGGCGTGAGAGACAGATGGGGTAAGATGGATAGCAGCAAGAAAAGGGATTTTTTCAGGTCCTTGACCTGCTTCACTAATGGGAAACCAAAGAGATGCGATTATCCTGCGGCTGTGTTAAGTTACCTGGCGCTTGTTCTCTGTTACACACGAGATCTGCACAAAAATGGAAGTGTTTAGTGCTCGTGTTTCGCTTTCTCTGGCTGTGCACTTGGTCCTGTTTGGATGTACCAAGAAGCATCGTGTTTGTCATGAACTTGAATCGGCAGCAATTGGATATATCTTCCGAGGAGACCACGAACAGTTTGGAATACTTGTCTTGTCAGCAAAACGTCCGCCAGAGGCTGTGGTCAGCAGCAGAAGAAGCGATTTGTAAGAGTGTGCGGTCCCGGGCGTAGTTTACTTGATCAAAGCCATAATAATATCTCCTTTGGTTATTATCATGAAAAGACTCACGGAAGGCCATGATATTTTGATCAGTACACTCGTTGTCAACAGAAGGCTCAGATAGGCAACCTTTTAGAGCCTCGGGCTGCATTAATTATAGAACGGTATAACTAGAGACTTCCGTAACTATATTTATTGTCCATGAGCACCGCACATTAGCAGATGGCGATCCTGCCGGAGTAATTAACTTGAAGCTGATAGCAAACGAAGATGGAGTCTGACAATGGTGACCCGCCATCCGCTGTCGACAGGCCCTGGATCAGATTGTGATTAAATATTAGGAACGTAGAGGGAGTTTACGACAAGGTTCAATGTGAGGCGGAGAAATCACATCGGAATCGCCATTGCTCTGAAATTAAAAAGCACAGGCAGAAAATTTCTCCCCATAGCCTGGTAGCAATATTCATTGGATTCCTTGGACTCCGAAAGATGAACCTGCCAGTGTGTCACTGGCAGCACAGCTCCTAGAGTGAGCCCTGTGAGCACTAGAGATGCTTAAACTCGACCGTTATATCAAATTCATGCTTTGCCCTATGTTCTGGCAGGGCCAGAGGGTTTTATAAACTTAACGTCACACTGGTAGGGTCACGGCGGTTGGTTGTGAAAGACTCTGAGGAGGACTGGCAAATATGAATTTTACGGGAAAAAAGGAAAGAAAATACTATAACGACACCATTAAAAATCACATTGGACATCTGCCGGTAGATGAACATTACTATACTAACACTTACGTACAAATACTATGCTCACATTTTTTGCTAGTGTAGCACTGTAGCCCCTCGGACTCAATCACTGTAAAGAAAATTGATAAAGAAATGTCCACATGCCGAGGGGAATCGCGAAGACATCCACACGATAAATATCTCTACCATTCCAAGTTGTTCACATCGTCTCAAGGTCACGGTAGGTAATTAGATGAGTCAGAATGCCCCAGTAAGTAGCCTCCCGGTAAATGAAAGATGATTGTATCGCATCACGTCGTTTGCGATAACGTTACGTCGGGGCTGTTTTGCTTGGCAGGTGCAGTATATAAGACTGTGAGGCGCTGAGACGTCTATCAATGAGTAATTTCAAGTTTGTAACATATCGGTGCATCATGTCGAATCTCGATTGCCATACCGTTCTAGTATCTGGCCAACTTCAACGGCGCCAGTGCATGGCTTGAATGAACAATCAGAGAAAAGATATTGTGGCATGAGTTCGGAATCATTCATTATGTTTACTGCATCATGATTACGATTCCAGAGTCGTGTGGCTTGAACGGCGATGGCCGCGTGACATAAGGCGAATGATCGCGATCAGAAATTAAATACCGCTTCGTTGGCTTAACGAGCTCGTGCGACTATTGATGCATGTGCATGAACAAGCGCGCGGGCCCCGATCTCTTACCAGTGGTCGGTTTGCATCTTGCGTTTTGCAGTCTGCTTCACAAAGACTCAGAATTGACCACTTCCCACGACTCTCGAGGGCAATATGATAAATCGCGCAGACGCATGACTTTGGTTTGATTGTACTGAGATTGTGAATCTGCGATCTCCTTCCTCTTTCTTCCATGAGTTCTTAATGAACTTTTTTCTCTTGTGTCAGTCACTAAAAAGAAATTCCAGTCATGATGATTCCTATAACAAGAAAAGTGCACTTATTTAATGGTATTGATATTTCACGCATCGAGGCTAGCTCATGCAGGACGGTGGGTGGTTAAAAATCTATCGTGGCATTGCAATACCGCACTGAACTTGGATTCCATGGCACAGAGTGTGCTTGCTAGACAAAAGTTGTATGACGTCATGATAGTTGGAATGACAGTTCCTTTATGGAGGTAAGTGCATAAGTGTCTTTTTTCAATAGCCACTGACCATCATATGGGCAGTCCGAAATTGGAATGACAGTTCCTTTATGGAGTTAAGTGCATAAGTGGCTATTTTCAATAGCCACTAATTATCATGTGGTCAGTCCGAAATTGGACTACCACTTACTTGATTCAGTAACTCGAGCAAGCCATGGTCAAGACGCTGACTTTTTCACACCGTCAGGATAATGACTACCCCCCTTAAGAATAGTCACGGCATTGACTGCAATTCAACACTCTTCCACCCACTCTCCCCTTTCCTCTCTCCCGCACAATCCCCCACACAATCCACGATGAGCAACACAAGCAATCAACTCATCACCCAACATCTAACATCCTTTTCTCCAGAGGTTCTCAGCGGCAGTGGGGAACCGCGATATCTAGGAATCCTTCCATCACAGTCAACATCAGATAGGGTGTTCGTGACCATCGACACCACACCACAAAGATTGATGCCAGAGGTAATGAGTGACGCCCTGTCTCGACCATTCCCCGGGAAATCGTACGCACCGCTGGGCCTAGACGCTTTCGACGTTTATCGTGCTGCTACTCGTCGAACAGCCCCATTGTCCGAGTCGTACCCCCACATCCCATATTCAGAGTCGATCCATGAAACACCTAGTGCCATGATCACATTGCGATCGGTAGACCCATTGGAGGCGCCACCACCTCTCAACTACAAAAAGTCGCCGTACTGTTGTGTTCCACTTCCCAGCATCACACCAGGACCCGACATCCCTATCCTCGACCCCGTCCTCGCATACCCTGGCTGGCGCAGCACGCAGGGCGAACAGATCAACTCTCATATACAGTCAGTTAACACCTACCATTACCATACGTGTGCGCCAGCTACGCATCCCGAAGTAGAGTCAGCAACTATATTGCTGCCAAGTGGCCAGGGTATTACTGTACAAGCATCCTTCCAGGGCCACAACTTTGTTACTGTTGGGGACGTACTTGATGCCCTCGATACCTTGCTCCTTGGAAAATCTTCGAGGGAGATGTCGCTACCAGAAGAGGGTTCACATAGCAATTTAGAAGGATCGTACGGATGCTTAGGTGGAAGGACGGTACTGCATTCCTTGCGTGACCAGTACGTGCGAGCGGGGCTTAGCAGGAGTGAGGAAGGACTGGATGTCTGGGATCTGATAATTGGGTGATTTATACGTCGCGACCTTTGACAGCAGGTAACGAACCTCCTCCATCGCGTCCTACTGATCCACTGAAATTATATTCCTTGTTTAGGAAAATATTGCAAACCAGGAAGGATAATATTATGTGGGAGATCTCGAAATCACTTCAAGTATAATTATACTAGTATCCATGTGGAATATGGGTGATATTTTCGCCGCGACACATATCGCGCAGACGATGGTGCACGACGGGTTCAATTGTCTATGTCATTGTGGTTACACCAAGAAGTCTTCGTAGATGAAATGGACACACCATAACGAGGAGCGAGCGTCTATGGTGTGGAGCATGAATAGCCATAGTGACTATTTTCATACACACCATGACCGAAGAATTGTGGTATTCGAGTTGCAGGAATAGAATCGCTAGCCTGATAAAACTGAACTCAAAGCTACATGCATTGATAGATATATGAAGACCTTAGGTACCGAGGTGAGAGTGAGGATAGGACTGCAAGAGATAGGTCAGTCCATCAGCAAGAACAACTTGAAGTTGTGGTTGCCGCAGACTCACAGACATTCCAAGTTGTTCAATAATGCGTTTGTGTAATGAACATATGGCGATCGGCGCTTGGGTGACTCGGCGAGGATAAAGACAAGTTTGAACTTTACAAGTATAGCAACTTGAAAGTTTACATAAAAGCGCTGGCGTGCGAACTTACAGCTTCATGAGAGGACAGAATGTTAAATTACCCGATTCTCAGGCCTAGGCCGCCTTAGAACCCCACCGTCTTGAAACTCCCTGCAATATCATTGACTCTATTAGCTCCTTTTATCATCCTGCTGCCGCAATGCCACATTTCTTTCGCTCTGTTTACTCATCGTACACAAGTAAATCGTCTCTACAGCTACTCGGGTTCGACAACATTGGCCCTCGGTCTCCCTACTCATGACCAGTTCATGTAAAAGCAACGAAGACCATCGTCCTGGTATAGACAGTCCGAGATGTGTCTATCTGACGCATAACTTGCAAAAGCTCTATGTCGACGTCAAAGACTTTGCCTGCGTTCCAGCCAGACCGACTGTGCAACCAGTATATGGATCCGGATAGGGTGATTTCAAGATCACCGCGTAATGCCATATCTCTCCGTCGTTATTGATATAACACGCGGGGCCAGTTTCTCGGATTATTATCATTTTTCAAGGCAGCTGAACAAAGGACAAACTGTTAGTGGATCAGTACGACAGGATTGAACGGTTGCTCACTTGTTCCCAAAAGCCGCGACGTTCGCATCATCCAATTCGCAGATTCCAGATATCAAGCCCCTCCTCACTTCTCGTGAGTCCCGCGCGCACATACTGGCTACGTAAAGAATCCAGTACGGTCCTTTCAGCCATGGACCGACACGATTCTTCCAAGTCACTATACGATCCCTCCACCGGAAGAAATAGTTCCCTCGAAGGTTTTCCCAGGAGCAATGTGTCGAGAGCATCAAGTACGTCCCCAACGGTAACAAAGCCGTTGCCGTTGTAGGATGTATGTACTGTTGTCCCTCGGCCGCATGGCAGCAGTATAGTTGCTGATTCTACTCTCGGGCTTGTGGCTGGTTCACATCTATGGTAGTGATGGATGCCGACTGACTGTTCTTGAGAAGCATTCTGCGGGCTGCGCCAGTCAGGATATGCGAGGAAAGGATCGAGGATGGGGGTGTCGTGTACGTATGTGATGTTGGGAAGCGGTACGCAGCAATACGGCGATTTCCTGTGGTCGAGAGGTGGTGGTACTTCCAATGCCTCCACACATCGCGGTGGTGTTGTCATAGTTTTGGACGTTGTATGGGCCGTTTGTGAATAAGGATTGCCGGGGTACATCGATGAATCTGTATGGGTATGCCAGTGTGCGGTGGCTCGATATGTATTGAAGGTGTCAGCACCTAGCTTTGTGTGGCCTAGGAGTGGTTTGGAATGGGTGTGGGGACGACGTCGGCCCTTCGTTGACTCTAGGCTTGGTCTCTGTGGTGTTATGCGGGTGCTCACGTGCACGTCTGTCACTGTTGAGTGTGTTGGAAGGATTCCTGTTCGTCGTGATGACCCACCAGGGCGCGAGATATCTGTAGGGAAGGATGTGGGTTGTTTTGTTGTGCCAGGATAGTTGTCGGTGAGTTTCATTATGAATTGAGAGGGTGATATTGTGTGAGAGCCCGAGAGAGAATGGCGAGCCGGGGGGAAAGGACTGAGGATACCTGAGAACCTGAGAGTGGGATCTCTTTCTTATCCTTTTGCATTACTTACCTGTATCAAGTCATTGCTCCATTTACTGTGTATCCCCCACACGTGCCGGGGAAATGAGGGGATAGAAGATATAGAAATTATAGTCGTCCACCTCTAGATCTCCGAGTCAGCCTCTATAGCTTACCTCCATAAAGCAATTCTGAAACATTGTAGTCGTTTCTCGACGTTGCTATCCGCATAAAGTAGCCTCACATTGTACCCGTTCCGGGATAGTATGCATCATGTGCTATTGCACTACTGTTTTAAAACTGTACTCGTTTTTATCCGCATAAAGCAACTTGAGTTTCTGAGGGGACTCCAGTACTCCGAGTGTCATACTAGATTACTAAGTACATATCTAATGCGCTGCACTTCGTTGACGGTGATTCGGACATGCCAGTGTGCTGTTGCCGTGCAATCTAGTAGGTAGCAATTTCAAGTTTGGCGTTGTTATCCGCATAAAGTCGCTGTGTATTTGTAAGGAGACTCTCATATGCTCGGGCAATCAACCTGGTGTGAGTTACGCGTAGGTTACTTCCTAGGCCTCTACCGCGACATAATAGGAAGATAATCGCAGGTTCCCAGATTAACCGTCGCCGCTCTAGATCTGGATGTAATATACGTTTTTATGATCGCCGTTAGCATCATGCCAATTCCGGAATACCTCCCCGTTATCCCGTAGGGGCTAAGCGCTTTGAATGGAGTGTTGCCGGCATACTTCCTCTTTATCCCGCATCCGAAAGCACCTTCAAGTTTGAATAAAGGTGTTACGATGGAATTCTAGGCACCATCGTGATCTGGATTCTGGAAGGGGGTCTTGGCCCAAACATGGGAAGATCGTAGAATTTTGGTCGTACTTTGAAGACAATGATTGGCACCAGCAAAGACTAATCTTGCACTACATAGTAGTAATGATGAGAGCCTAATTGAAACTGGCTTGGGCTCGGCTTGAGCAGGTTCAGGCTTCAATGTGTTGTGAGCCGGCCCGCAGAATGGGCGCTCGGGCTCGGGGGTTCGGCTCAGGCTTGGGCCGCGGCTTGAGGATCGGAAGGCTGATAAGGATAAGTAAGGGCTAGGGTAGAAAAAAACTGAAAGTCGCTTCTATGGCAAGCTGCTGAGATTATTCAGGGCAGGGACAAGTACTGCCCATGGAGCATCCATAGCTTTGGTCATGGGATTCGAGGATGACTTAGGAATCCTAGGATCATGGCACTTACAAGGTATCCGATGACACAAATCTGTCATACAAGCTGGTCCCATCACCGTCAAGCCCGAAGTCATGGAACTGACACAAGTCAACATAGTAACAGATATCTTATAGTACTATCAATTGTTACGGCGTGCCGAGTCCCGAGTCCACGAGAAATGATTTATAAGTTGAGGATAGGAAGTCGATGTCATGTGAGGGCGCCCACCAATTGGCACATCCTTGTAACAGACTAGCTCATAGGACTGCCAGTGTAGAAGTTGCAATGCTATGTTCATCGAATCGACTGGGAGATCCTTTGAACACGCCGTCACGGAAGTATAATCACCCGTAGACGAATGCATCAATATCGGAAATAAGTATGTTCTAAAATCAGATTCGACGTCACAGGACAAGATGATAATGCGCCTAGCTGAGCGTTATAGTCTATCATGCACGGAACTCCGAATAGTTGGTACCACATACAGTGTCGGACACTAAAAAACGGCCTCTCAGGGCCGGGCTCAGTTTTGACTTTGGCGGCCAGGGATTTTGGATTAGGAAGGAAAGTGGGGTCGAAAAGCGTAAAAATGCAATGTCCGAAAATTCAAAGAATCACGTGACTCAATCCAGATTTTGGAGTGAAAAAAATAAAAATTTAGTTACAAGTTATGCCCAAGTTATCCTGGCGCTCACAACAAGTCAAGCTAGTCAAGGCTCAGAGAGCATAGATTATCCGGAAAACGGGGATTTGACTCAGTATTGACTGATAACCCCTCTGAGCATCTCCTGGACCCCGACCCAACACTGACGACACTGACGAGAAATCCTGCCTAGTTTATCTGTCTATGTGTAATTCTTCAAATTCACACAAGTTTTCGCAAAGTTTTCGTTAACCTCCGGTCACATGCTACCTATATATAGTAATCAAGGGTCCATCAAGGGTCATCAGGACCCTTAAGGGTCCAAAATCCAGATTTGGGACATGAAATTTTCTTAAACGTTGGAATTTTAACAAAAGGTTGAGTTCATCTGAAAGCTCTCATCAAGCTGAGTCGATTCCGATGGTTTTCGGACTTTTCCCAGGACTTTTTAAGACGGAGATACATTAGCAAATTTTTGACCTCCGAGAGGTCGGTTCCTGACGTCCGACACTGTACTTTCAAGGAACAATGCACGGTGACCCTACCAAGTCACGAGTATGATTTTTTACTCGTCGTTGGCTCGTCGGGCAGAATTTCCAACGTTGGCCCTCTCAATTCTTCCAATCGTCGACTGTCGAGCAAATATTCAAGGTTGGGTACGAAGCTCTCCATAATTTTTTTGCTTCTATATGTGGACTGTGATGCCTCCAAGCCTGCAAGACTGCCCGGTATGCACGATTTGTGACATGTCGCTGATGAACGTGATGAACGGCTGTAATTCGGTGATAGACTTGTATAAGCATTAGCCTATGCATGTCGTGGAGATGTGAACAAGTAAACCATCAATCCTATTGATCACTGGTAACCGGGCTTGAATAGCGCCACTGACTGCGCGGCGGGGAAACTCTTAAAGGCTGTCTAGCGCTGACTTGAAATCAAGGGCCAACGGGTGTAGGGTAGTGCTAGGATTCGAACTCAATGTTTTCGGGCATGTGACGCTTCACATATCGAGCTCCATTCAAAATGGTACTCCCGGAAAATTATACACATTTCAGTTCCTTGGTGGAATGGTGACTTGCCAGACAATGCCAGTGACTCGGAATAAATATATGAAAATCATGACCCCAGCTAGTCTTAGCCCCGCCGATCGATCGATCATATCGATCATATCTGGACCTACTTTGGGCCAGGTACGCAGATCGGATCTTAGCCTACTTCGGACCGTAACGGAAGCGGACCAACTTGAATGTGTGGAAAAAGAGACCTAACGTTTTAGGTGTATGTAGCTGTAAACTGATAAGATGGGTACGGAATATATAACCTTGGATCCATTTGCGTAAGCCGCCAAGATAGCGGTAGCAATCCGTGCGGCAGACTTGTGAGAATTTACGTCTATAACTTGAAATGTTGCAGTGCGAGCTTGGAAACGAAAATTGACTCCGCGACTTCATCGGACAAAAAGGCAGTGAACCTGAGAGAGATGGAGCGGAGCAACTGCGTTCACGGCGAATGGCAGCTGCGCAGAGAGATTATAAATTTGACATCAAGCGAGGATGGCTCAAGAAGAGCCCAGGCGCTAGAGACGAGCTTGAAAACTTTGGCAAGAGTGTGTTATTAGACTATCCGTACTTGAAGACAGAAATACGAGTGTGATAAAATAAAACATGACCGTGCGCTCGGGTTTGAGAAGAAACGAAAGCCTGGGTTCGTGAACAATGTCTTCCCGGGAAGTCGAACCCGCAGCTATGAGTAAAGTGCTTAGTGCACCAGGAAGCCATTGATGAGATAAATTTCAAACGACATGCACATAATTTCAGGAAGAAAAGTGGGCGGGATGAATTGAATGAGCTCAGGCTGGAGCTGAGGACGGAACTGCTGGTAAGAACATACGGTTAGATTGTCCGCATAGAATAAAAATATAGAGGTCAGAAGAAGAGCTGAAAAAAGCGCATCTGCAAACCACAATACTCTCCTTGGGAATCGAACTTGCATGACTAGTAAAACACTGAGCGTAGACCACTGTACTAAGAAACCATTAATGATAATAAAACGGAGTCTGATTTTAAATGATGGTACATTTGGTCCATAAGTATGCTTCTTTCGTTGGTTTATTTCATTGAATTTCAATAAAAAACGGAACTGCTGGCAAGAATATAACATATAATTAGCCCGTCAGCATAGAATTGAAAATGAATCACCAACGCAACCCTGCATTGTCCTTCCCGGGAGTCGAATCCGCAGGCGCCGGCAATAAAGCAATGAGCATAGACCGCTGCACTAGGGGACCATTTATGAGAATGAGACTGTTTGGACTGTAGGCGATGATCCTTTCTGACATTTGGCTCATCTCGCTTTTTTGGTATGATTTCAGGTGAAAGTGAGCGACCGGATACTATGGCACTGCCTTGTTGTCGAAAGCACCACGCAACTCCATCCTTGAACCAGAGCGTGCGGGGATAAGAAAGCCCTACCGTGGGTACGACTGAGTACGATGACCATAACAGATTGACTTCTTTTTGTGTGGCCATGCGTGTGCCATAAATTCGGGATCACAGATTCAGATCATTGTGCGACGCGATGGTGAGGATGAAAGTACGACGTCATATCCGGATCCTGGATCACGCCTGGAAGTCGAAGCCATTCCTCAATTGCATGAGGCTGATTGCAAACCGTCACAACTAGCAAGACCAAAGATCGTTTTGAGTAGGGAACTGACTGGAATTTATGGCAACACACTCAACATGTTATGCCCGCTCGGAGTTTATTGCCATTGGTGATTCTGCGTTGATAAAGGGAAAGGCATGACAGTAGCCTCATCTAATAGGTGTACGCGGGGAACCGAACCTTTGTCACCACGAGCGTCGCGAGAAGGGTAGCCAGCTACTAGAGGAGCTCCGCATGAGTGCTAAGCGAGTAGATGGCGCGAGCACGCCATTTGATTTCGCAGTGAGCATAGATACAGGGTTGGTTACAATGTGGGCACGGAAGTGAGCGGGACTCAGCGCGTGTACGAACGTTCGTGGCAAGTGGATGATCTAGAATCGACTGCTGGATGAGGACGTCGTCAAGTTGATGAGATGGATGGATGATAAGCCAAAAGAGGAACGGAGAAAGGAAAGCAGAGATGAACAACCAGAAAAGGGATCATGTCCAGGTCACGACCAGTGTTGTGGCATTTGTATAACCATGTTATCATTACCAATTTGAGCGAATATCAAGAAAAGTGAATGCTTGTTGGCTGATTGCAGGTTTCTCCGATTGCAGGTTTCGCTGATTTGCAGGTTTTGCTGATTCTAGGTCTTCGCTATCAACTCGGATATAAAGCTTGAGCTCAGGCTCGGTCGCTTCGCATCTCTGTCTCCAACAGTATCAATGGATTCATTCGCCGAGCCATACACAAGACAGGGAGACGACATTTCCATCGACCAAGTCCGTGCTGATATCCGTCACATGGAGGCTCAGCTCATTGCAAATGGCATTCCGCTCTCTGGAAGAGTCCTTCATGTCTGTCATTACCTCCCCATTACCGCTACTCTCAACTCTCACCCCGGAGTACTCAGTCCTCCACCTTCTCCACCAACAGTTCCTGCTGATGCCAATGGTTCTGCCGAGTCGCACCCAGCCTCAACTTGGTCTATCAATCCACGTTATGGTCATGCTGCCATGATTTCTGGGATCCGTTCCCTTAGTACTACTCACGAGCAGCTTATCATTGGATGGACTGGTGACATCATCTCTCCAACCCCGAGTGAACACATTCCCCCCGACACAATCTCAGTCGAGGACAAGGCGAGGTTAGAGGAGGCTCTGAAGATCTATCAACCAAAGGAAAGTGACCCTGATGACGAGCGTAAAACCACCTATGTTCCTGTGTGGCTCGATGACAAGGTCGCTCATGGTCATTACGACGGGTATTGCAAACAAAGTAAATCACTACTTCGATGATCTCAAATCACTGCTAACAATCTTCTAGTTCTCTGGCCCTTGTTTCATTATCTCCTCTGGCAGGACGTTGCTACCGAGTACGCATCTGCCGACTCTCACTATCCTTACTACGAATGCGCCAATGCCGCTTTTGCGCGCAAGATCGCAGAGGTGTACAGGCCGGGTGACCTTATCTGGGTTCATGACTATCATCTTCTCCTAGTCCCAAGGTACGAGCTCATTGTCATTCCATTCCCCAATCTCAATCTCATCAACATGTAGACTTGTGCGCGAGTTCATTCCAGACGCCGTGTTGGGTTTGTTTGTACACACCCCTTTCCCAAGCAGCGAGATTTTCCGATGCTTACCACGTATGCCCCTGTCTTCCTTTTCATCACTTTTCTCATTTTTACCTCAGGCCGCAAGGAGATCCTTGATGGCATGCTCGGCGCCAATCTTATCTGCTTCCAAGTCCGTTATCCATCCCTCACCATACCCATATACTTACAGTGTTTCGTTCTCAGACGTACTCTTATTCCAGACATTTCGTCTCTACCTGCGTCCGTGTCTGTGGGTACGAATCTACTGCGGCGACGACTCCCCGCAGTGGCGCTGGAGTGATGGGTATCGACGTCGAGGGACATGTCACTGCAGTAATGCATTGCCCTGTCGGAGTGGACGCTGAGCGTGTCTGTCGTGATGTGTCAGTTGTTTTTTCTCTTGTCTATGTTATTGATCATATGGACTTGTGTTGAGTAGGACTCGTCCTGGCATCCAGCCCAAGCTCGAGGCGTTGAGAACATTGTACGAAGGCAAAAAGATCATTGTAGGCCGTGATAAACTCGATGTTGTCAAGGGCGTGTTCCAAAAGGTAATCAATTACAAGCTTTCCAACCTAGCCCTCCAACTCAAAATTCAATACAGCTTCGCGCATTCGAAAAACTTTTGAAAGATTACCCAGAATGGGTCGGGAAGGCAGTCATGATCCAAGTGACGTCCCCCGCGCTGACCGACTCCCCGAAACTCGAGAGGCAGATCAGCGAGCTCGTCGCCCACATCAACGGCGAGTACGGAAGCTTGGATTTTATCCCAGTTCACCACTAGTAAGTTCCACTCCCCCATCTTACTACCCGAATACCAATCCAAACTACCTCTCTAGTCACCAAACCCTGAAGAAAGATGAATTCTATGCTCTTCTGAGCGTAGCAGACCTTGCTGTCATCACCCCGCTCCGTGATGGGATGAATACCACCAGCATGGAGTTCGTCATTGCCCAGAGCAGGACGAATAAATCCCCGCTCGTGTTAAGCGAGTTCATGGGCATCAGTAAACACATGGAAGATGCACTCCTAGTCAATCCATGGAGTCTCGGAGTACGTATTCCTCCCTCGTTCCCTCCCCGATCCACACGCTGATGGCTATCACAAATGTCAGGACGTATCCGCCGCGATCAACCAAGGGCTCTTGATGTCGTCAAAGGAGAAAGCCGGGCGTCATGAGACACTGTTTAAAGTCGTCTCTACGCATACGTCCCATACTTGGGCAGGGGTGCTTATCAAGATGTTGCTCGGACGCATGGATGGGCAGGGCCAGGCCCGCCAGACGCCGTATCTTCCCCGTGAGCAGCTCGAGCAACAATATTACGCTGCTGGGAAGAGGCTGTTTTTGTTCGATTATGACGTATGTGTTTCTTTTTCTAAGACATATATTTTCTTTCTTTCTTTTTCTGGAGGGACAACCTATCCGTGATACTGATGCTTCTTTTATTCTGCTTTCGCCGAGAACAGGGTACCTTAGCGCCGATAGTAAAGACCCCGTCCATGGCTATTCCAACGTCCGCAACTCTGGAAGCGCTGGAGCGGCTCTCTATGGACCCCCGTAATATTGTGTATATTATCTCTGGACGCGACCAGGAGTTCCTTGAGCAGCATTTGGGGCACCTTGATCATGTAGGGTTTAGTGCGGAGCACGGAGGATTCGTGCGGCCGCCTAGGGGCGAGTGGGTCAATTTCACGGAGACTCTGGACATGGAGTGGATGGGCGAGGTTATGGAAATATTTAAATATTATACCGAGGTGGGTTTTTATCTTCGGGAGGTGTGGCTTAGGGATGTGAGAGTTGACGTTTTCTTTTTTCTCTTTTACCTTTCTTTCTCTGTTTTTTGGTGGCGGCTTTGAATAGAGAACTACTGGGAGTCATATCGAAACGAAAAAGAGCTCGATTACGTGGCACTATAGGGGCAGCGATCCAGAATGGGGGTGGGTTCTTTTGCAATCTCTAGAAATAGTCTGATTTATTTTTTTCACGATGCCGGTAGGTTGTTTCAGTGCAGACAGTGCCAGGATTTATTAGAGAATAATCTAGCTCATAAGCGACCGATCGAGGGTATGTCTGTCCTTTACGTTTGTGATATCTGTTGTTGATGTGTTCCTATGGCTAGTGCTCGTGGGGAAGAAGAATTTAGAAGTTCGACCGCTAGTTATCAATAAGGTGTGTTGATAGATTTCCTTTTTTGCGGTGCCCTAAATATGGTAAATAGGGCGAGATTGTAAAAAGGATATTATATCAGAACCCAGATGCAGAATTCATCTTCTGCGCTGGTGACGACAAGGTACAGCCTTTATCACTTCGCAACTTCTATTTGCTGTCAACTGAACCATATAAGACTGACGAAGACATGTTCCGTGCACTTCTGCTTTTCCCTGCTGGTGCCAAACAAAATACGGTCACCATGGAAGCCCCCCTCTCCGTAACGCTTGTGGAAAAGAACGGGAACCCAAATGCGTCGCCCCCTGTAGAGCTGTCCATCCGGCCCGAGGGGGTGTTTACGACTGCTGTGGGGCACCGGGGCAAAAGGACGTTGGCGATCTGGCATGTGACGACACCACAAGAGGTAGTAGACCATATGCTAGAGCTCGTTGGGGTGAAAGGCGGTAGGTCGGCGGAAGAGGGAGAGGATCATAAGAGCCAGCTTTAGCTATGAATTGGGTTTATTGTGGATGGTCTAAAGGGGTGGCGAATCTGCTCTCGGTGTTCTGCTCTTTTATTCTATCCCCTCGGTTGCTTTACTCCTGGTCTTTTGTTTTTTCTGCCATACACGATAACACGTTACAAACACATCGCAATTAACGAATTTAGAATTATCAAACACGTCTTCTTTTTAGATGGACCCGGATGTGTATGTATTCAAATATAATACAACGTCTGCTGGCATTACAATAACATGAAGATAGATAGACTAGGTTACTCTAGACGTTATTGTTGTGACTAACATTACCATGAATATGGATTCTCGCCGTTTGATAAATACGAGAAAGGCAAACGAGGGATGAAACCATGGTGTCGGGATCACCATACTGGTTATGATTTTTTCTTGAGACCAAGCGTTTTATGGCAACGAACAGTGGCAACTTCGGTGGATACAGAGGTACCTTGGAAAGGAAATCATTCAAGTTCTCTAGGAAGAGCAGTAAGTACATCAACCCAAGACATTCGGATACTCTGCGGAAACAGCGCTGGACTCCGCAGTAAGGTGATTGAGCGAGCACATTGTCAGAATAGCGAACTCCGAATTGGTCACCGGGATGCCAACGGCAGAAGCTGTTGTACAAAACCACGGGTCGAGGGGCTTGTGACAGGGATAAAACTCGTGTAAGCACCTGAACGACGTGACGGAGGTAGAAAATAGCTTCTAGGCCTACGATTCCACGGAGGGACCTGTGCGTAAAGCCACATTCCTTAGAGTGGTTACGATGAAACACAGACCCGGGACAGTCGTCGTTCTGTGCTCTAAGATCTTGCGAAGTCAGAGATTAGGTTCGGCCAATTTTCTGAACCGACTCCGATGTTATAGGGAGCTTCTTGTTGGCCGTACTAGGAGAGAAGATGTTAGCCGAACTTGAAGCTAGCGAAATGCCTGGGGAATGATCTAAGTCTAACCTCGGGTGTACCGTACCGTCCTCGCATCACATCTTGCTGGCGTCGGACATCAATGGATACGAGAGCACCACCGCCGTTGAGATTATGTTAAACCTTCCAAGTTACAGATGGCTTTCAGTCGTTCCATGCGGCCGTACATATATATCAGCCAAAGCGCAAGACTCTCAAGTTCACGTTAGCACTGGTCATCAAGTTCGCAACCACCAGAGTATTTGAATAGAACAGATCAATATTTCTGTTGTTGGTCCACGTCCGAGTCCACGGACCACAATCCCTGCATAGAGTTCAGGTCCTTCAACTTCGGGTGCAAGGCGGCCTAAAACCTCGCCACTAAGCTGAATACAGAGCCTCGGAGAGAAGAGGAAGAAGGCATAAAAAAAGGATGTATAAGCTAGACCTATGAACACCATATACCCAATGACAGCCTGAGCTGCATTTGCGCCCGACGTGCTGCGTAGAGCTAGAGATGGAAAGAATATGCATATGTCAGCAGGAAGAGGACAGGTGGAGGGGTGGGGAACATACACTATTACTGCGTGGACGAGTCCCTAGATACCAAGGAACGCGTTCAGTATTGTTCAGGGCGTTGACAACTTGAAGTCACTTTGCCAATCGCGAGGTCAGTTTGACTTTCGGCTTGTTGTCGTCCTTGGTTCCCCAGGATACGACCTATGTCGTGGACGTTGGCGATTTGTGGTCCTGGAGCGTTATTAGGTGATGTGGAGGGAGGAGAGGACGTACGTGCAAACATTCAGAATAAGTAGATATGTAATACATGGGCCATGGCATGGCCCTGCCATAGCTCGAACTGTCAAAATAGTAATTCTTATGCAGCGCCCTCGACTTCTTTGGTAAAAAATAAAAGATAAAAAAAGCACGCCGGAAGATAACACATACAGCCCGAGAGTCGGCAAGAACGGTGACGGCGCTAGTGTTCAAAGGTCGCTTGATCTTCGTTTTACAGCTGATTTGACTTGGCGTCTGAATTGAAAGCCATTTTCAAAGACACGATATTGAGGCTTTAGAGTGCCTATGCCATCTACACTTGCAAGTACCGAGAAGGACACAATATCTGGTCCCACGGTAGAACCCGCGCGAGTCGCAGCGCTCGGCAGCAGTAGTTACGTTCAAAGTTGAGCCGCGACTTTCGCGGTCGCGGTCGTGGCTCATGTATGACGGTCTGTTCTGGACAAAAATCCTAGTCTGATCCTGCTATTGTCATTGCCCATTGGTCAGCATCAGTTTGCACC